>BQNB010066132.1:5622-34677 GCA_026074375.1 Tanacetum coccineum
GATTTTGTAAGGCTTGTACGGATGGTAACCCCTATCATTCATGCATTGTCGTTCTATTGTGGATGTTATCATGACACATTGTGTCTTTGTTTTTCTTTCACTATTTAGTATTTCTCTATGAAGATGCTTGTGCTATGTTAATATCCTTTCATGTTGCGCCTTGCGTTTCCGCCTTGGCGGGGTGTGACAACTTTCGAGTCCGTTTTGGCCTTCCGACAAAACACGAAAGTTTTTCGGAATGCCGTTTCGCTTGCACTGGGTAAATCTTAAGATTTAACAATTTGAAACGAAGGATTTAGACTAAACCACGGGTTAAAAAACTAAAATATACTATATTATTTGCGTAGAATTTAAAAGGGCAAAACGGTCATTTTCTGGTCCGTTTTAGCCTTTCGCCGAAACAGAAAAGTTGTTCGAGTGATTGTTATACATGTTTGGTAGAAAAAGCTAAGGTTGAATTTAAGTCGGGTCAAGACCAAAGTCAACGTTTAGAAAATTATATATAAAAAGTCAAAGTCAAGCCAAACGAGGATTTAAAAACATAGTTTAGTTGCCGTAAGGTTTGTTCGGATTGATAGAAATTGTAACAAATATTATTTCGAAGTTAATGTTATATTTGGGGATCACTGGTCACTTCTAAAAATTGGCAAGACTATAAATAAATTTTTTTGTATATATATATTATATATATAATGACGGGGTGTGGTTAAGTAGTTAGGCATTGGAGATTGACGGTCGATGGAAAAGGGAAATATTTTCATAACTAATATGTTTGAGTAACCGGACCATCTAAAAATAGTAAGTCTAAAAAAATAGAAACTTTACATATACATAAGCGTAATGTTGGAAGTAAGAGTAAGAGTCTAGTCGATGGAGTATTGGTGTTATCGGGAAAGTAATATCTAGTTGACAATGTTAGCATCTTCGAAAGTCCGAACTTTTTAAAAATAGTAACTTTCTAAAAATAGCTACTTTCCAAAAATAGAAAATTTTCAGAAAGGGGCGTAACTTAATTTTGAATATAATTCTATCATTAGCGTGTGTAGATAAATAATTGTAGGGCACACATGTGGATTCCAAAGCATACTTCTTTGTAATTTTATATTATATTATATATATATATATATATATATATATATATATATATATGTGTGTGTGTGTGTGTGTGTGTGTGTGTATATATAGTGAGACTTTCTTTTCAAAATCATTCTTAGTGCGAGAACTGACAGAACCACCAAAAACATGCATGCACGCCTTCAATAATTGTATTTTTTGCACATATGTTCTAAAAACAACATATATGTTTTTAAAAAAACATGGTTGTTCTAAATAATTTGATAAGAAATTGGAAATACAAAATTTTTCTTTGAAAGGTGTGCATGTATGTTCTTATAAGGCGTGCAACAACAATATTGCGGCCATGTGTAAGGTTTTTGTGAAAGAAGAGGAAGATTTCATGATGATACTGAAGAACATAAGTGGATTCTTACGATTATTGATGATTTTCATGTATTTTTTTTATTTTTAAAAGGCGTGCATGTATGTTTTTGATGGTTCTGTCAGTTCTCGCACTAAGAATGGTTCTGAAAAGAAAGTCCCCCTATATATATACATATATAAATTGTACATATTACGGTATATAAACCGGTTGATCGTACTCTATTATTTCTCTAATTTTGCGACATAATTCTAGGTCGTGGTCGAGATTATTATCGGTACTTCGCGGTTATTAGTTTATTTGATCGTCGTCTTCGTATAAGGTGAGTACATAACCTCGCTTTTAATCTTTTGATTGTTTTATGAAAACCCGTGAGGGATATACATGCTTGTTTTGAAAATTGATCACAAGTGATTTTGATATTTGAATGTGATTTCATTGATGTGAGTATTTATGCCTGGAAAGTTCCATTGTCGTGATCCGTTAATTACCTTTCAGGGTAAGCGCTGGTACAATAAAATAGATCTATTGGGTTTGACAACCATGTCTGGGGTCTGAATCCATATCGAGAACACTTGATTAACGGACATATTGTATTGAGAGGAGGGGTGTGTGGCATAACACCTCAGATGGGTACATATTTATCACAAGATGATAAGAGGTTAAGGTCCGGTTCATGGGCTCAAGCAATAGAAAAGTGGTAATAACTTGTAGTGTTCATCAAGTTATTTGATGAATTAAAGTTATGTTTTGCTTTAATTACAAAAATCTATGGACTCACTCAACATTATTGTTGACGTTTTAAGCATGTTTATCTCAGGTGATTTTGTTGTGCTTGCTAGGATGGGATTGAGGCGCGAATATCAATGAATTGGGACTTGGTGTATATTTCACATTCGATAAAAACTTTAATGTGGTCATGTAGTATATTGGATATCATAACATAATGAATAATCTAGGGGTTGGCCAATTTATCTTAGAGAGAGAAAGTGAGTTCTAGTGAGAGAAAATACACCTTATGTGTGTGTATAATAGAATGAACAACCAACCCCTTCCCATGGCTGGAAAGGAGGTATAAATACAAGTGTTGTGTGCCCCTAAGTGGGCTATGGAGTGGGCTAACATGTGGGTAAAGACCCTGCCCAACACCATAAGTCATACGGTAATTAGACGATTAATATTAAAGCTACAAGCTAACCTATGCTAGACATTACACGGGGTGACCGAGTCTTTTACATGGATTTTCATAATCCTAACAATCTCCCTCTAAGGGAGGTCACCCCAAAAAATACAAATTGAATCCTAGCAATCTATGAGTTGATCTTTGACTTTGGCTCGTAGACTTTTGATTCTTCATGATCAGTCTCTGTACTGCAAGTAGTGATCTTCGAGCTTTGTTCCTTAGACTTGTGTGATCTTTGAGCTTTCTTTGAGATCATCATCTATAGTAAATCTCTTAATCATCCTTGTTGTGGAGTATTGCCTTCTTGTGATGTTGTGACCATCGGACCCGCATGCTCACACTTTTCTGGATCATAATAGCAGGCATCAGAGTTGCGGAAGCTGTGTTGTGGTCTTTCAGCTATCATTATGTCTTTGATAATGAGTTTGAAGTGTGAGCATGGGGTTGTGAATTGACATGTCTCTTGCTAGCAGCTGCTACCGTCGAGGATTCCTGTAAGTATATGTTAGTAATAAATGAATGAAAGTGTCTTTATTCACTTTCGTTGAATAAGGTTGCAAGAACCACGGTTCCCCGTTAATCAGTATAAATACTGCCTGTGATCAGGTAGAATTTTGAAGAATCTCTTTGACAGGGTTTCGCAGCTGTGCTAGCCGTTCTCAAGCCAGAGCGTCTCAAAGTAGACAAAACACGGAGTGAGTGAACCAGTGAATTAAAACCCACTGATTAATGAAAATTTGATTTGAAAGTCAATCGTGTGTCACTCAGAAAGGAGATTTTGTGACACATCAACGGTTTTATATCATAAAGTCAAATTTCATCAGAAACACATTTGTTTTGAAAGATATACATAGTCAATGTGCTTGAAAATCAGTTGTTGAGCACATCGAAAGGTTTTCCAAAAACTACTCGTCAATTCACTTCCTGGAACAAGTTTGATTCATAAAGAATCGCACCATTGTTGCTTTCCATTTGTCACAAGTTTGATCCATAATGGATCTCACATGTCACCTACCAAGAGCTTGTTTGATGATGGATCTAGAAGGATTTCCATCTTCATTGTGAGTACTTTTGTATCACTCGGATGTTCTGGCAATACCACGAGGATAATGCGTAGAACTCTTAAGATCTTACTTGTTATCATAGTGTGTGATGAACAAGCATAGTTTGTATTAGTGTCCTAATGAGATTTATAGATTGTCCCATGGCTCTAGACCCAATAGTGCACTTTTGGTTTTAGTATTCGGAGGCTGGAGCGGACTGCCACCTTTTTAATATCATCTAACTCAGAGTGAGAGAGATGATAGAAATGTATTGATCTTTGTAAGAAATGAAACAAGAATCCTTTGAGGGATCTTGAATGGCTAGGGAGGGTTGTACAGCGTATCACTGGGTCCTTGATACTTGTCTTCAATGTTAGCAATCAACCATGTGATTTTGACAGCATATGTGGTGACCCGGTTTCTGCCTAATGTTTAAGGAGAGCTGCTTTCTTTTCACCCTTTATTTTAACATTTCTTTTTCATTCTTCAACCCCTTCAGTGCTTACCGAGACTTTATTACTAGTACCTTGTTGGGTATGTTCCAGTACTAGCTCCATCTTAGTCCGCACTATTCCCTTATTCTCACATTACTCCTTCTGTAATCATACCTAAGGACTTCTACACTAACTAGTGGATTGTCCCTGGGTAGATCCCTTTGGCTCTGGCGGGATCGTGGGAACGAGTACCTAACCTTACCATCCTTATAACTCCGATAAAGTAATTACAGGGTCGGTCTTTGGTATTTCCATAATTGCCACATACACCATTCGCTCCCCCTCAATATGTGCATCGATATTCGAAAGAGTTTAGCACATATGGGAGAGCCTACACTTGAGTCCAAAAGATCACATTTTTATCAGATTTTCATATTAAATCACATTTTCTCCCCCTATCAAAAATTTCAAATCCGTTGAGATTTTAGATCTCAATTGATTTAAGTTAGGAAAATTTGGGAGAAACTGTGTTCGATTTATACAAGACAAGAATGGAACATATTAAAACTAAATATACTGACACAAAACACATCTTAGTCACTACTTTATAATGTACATATTACAATAACATATAAAAATATTTCCCACAAGGAATGGACCTTGATTGCAGAGATGATGTGATCATTCGGTTCACATATGAGTCCGTACAGCTTTGCGATCACCCTCAGATGTGTGTATGTCAATGTAGAATCATTGTCTTTGGAACCACCAGTGAGAGATACCATACATAGCAGCAATGTCATACTTGCATTCTTCGTTAATCCACATCTGATCAGGTACCATTTGCTCTAAACCAACATCAGGATAATAGGCCGCTTTCATCTTCGAGATTGATAACGCATGTCTGTCACCCTCACTACCATATCTTAGATACTCCAAATCTTTATTGAAGAAGAAGTCAGCTTGAATTGTGACCTGACCTGGTTGACCACCCAGTGGTAGTGGTTTGCTGACATTATACCTGATGATTGCAGCATCCACTTTATTGGTTAGTAGTTTATGGCATTCTTCCATTTGGTACTGGAGATGAATCACGTTAGGATAGAAGACTTTGACAATTTCAAATGCAGGGCCTTCCAGGTCTTTTTGTTTAAGTTCAATGATCCCTTGCTTTTTACAGTACCAGTCCATAAATATTGCCATGTCATCGGTCTGAGCAAGCAACGAGTTCTCCGGTGGAGGTGCATAGGTGGACGCAAGAGCAGATGCCTAGTTGTTTATTAGGACAGGCAGGTCAGATGATGGAATGGACCAGGCAGGTTCTGGTGTAGCAGGTATGTCTTCCTCAGGAAGTGGCTTCCACCAATCTTGCTTTAAATTTACCTTAGGAATATGATCACTCCCGATGTCTTCATCATTAGACGAATGTACCTGTTCATCGGGGGCCGAGTCATCATTCATAGGTAGATCTTCAGTAATTGATGAGACAGATGGCCTGAATCTTGTGTCAGTAGTCGTCCAAGCCATATATTCCGCTGATGTAGCTGTCTTTGAGGAGCTTAGAGCAGCTGTACTTTTTGACTGATCACTCTGGTTGTTAGATGGAGGTGGAGGAGGTAAAGGTAATTGAGACGATCTAAAAGCTCTAGAAGATCCTAAAGTTCCAGATGGACCTGCTGGTGGTGGAGAAGGAGGTGGCTGATGAGGTGGAGACCCAGGTTGTGTTTTCGGTGAATCATGTCTCATTTTCTTCTTTCTTCGTACTTCAGCCAAGTCAGTTAGGAGCTGGTCAGTGTGATCACGGTTCATTGACTTTTCCAGAGCTTCGTATAGCTTCTTGTGATCTTCATGAGCTTTGTAGGAGTTGGTTTCACACATTCGTTGGTGAAGAATCTCTTTTATGTCTGCTTCTGGCAAATCTCTAAAGCGATCCCTGAGTAGAGCTTGAATAGCCCAGTCAACAGCATCAGTAACAATTTCATCCACTGCTTTGCTCACCTGATGCAGAATATTAAGATTCTCCAATTTGTACAGACGAGACCCGTGACTGTCTAAACTCTCCTTCAGATGCTCGTTGTCTTGAATTAGATTAGCCATGATTTGCTCAAGTTTACTGATGCGCATTATCAAGATGGAATCTGTGGTGCTTTTTTTGTAGTTGAGGTTGTAGAGGAAGAGTTGTTATTGTCGTTGTTGTTGTTGCGGTTGCGGTTGTGGTTGCTGGTAGTGGCTGATGTTCATTGGGAGAATCAGGTCTATAAATGAGATCAATTACTGGTGATGTCATAGGAGGGATTGCAGACGTGTCTTGATGGATTGTGATGGACACCATCGATTCAGCTTCGGTTTCTGCAGTTGTCTTCTCATTTTCTACGTCAGAAGGTTTATCATTGAAGAATTGATCTCCAAAGCTAAAGTCTTTAGCAAGGTGTTGTAGAGAAGACAAGGTCCCTATAGAGCTAGCAGGTTCCTCAAGAATCACTTGTTCTTCAACTGGTAGCTTGAGATTCTCCTGTACATTAGGGTAGGAAGTTGCAATGAACCCTTCATCCATGTGGTCTAGGCTTGAATCAGTATGAATCCCTTGGGATGGTAGTGGTTTAGATTCAGCTGAGTCACTAGGGTCTAGGCCTCCCTGTTATCATCTTGTCCACCAGATTTAGTACCCAAGACTACTGTGTTAGACACTTCTTCACCTGAATTCTCTGTAGGAATCAGGAGTTCTTTAGTATCAGTCTCTACATCAGCAAGAGTAGCCTTTTCATCTTAATGATGAATGGAAGGTTCAGTTGGTTCAGCGGTTACAGGTGTGCGCCTTTGAAAAATATATTGATCGGTTGTGCTCTTTTTCATTGGAGTGTTAAGATCGAGAAGAGTGTGCGCAACCTGTTCTTCAATAACCTTCTCTTTCCCCTTACCCTGAACCTCTGGAAGTGGTTGACGTCTCCCAGAGTCGGGTTCTCTATGATTACTGGTAGAAGTAGACCTCGATGTGCAGCGTAAACATCCTTTAAACTTTCTTCCACTTCCCTTTGCATATCAGCCTCTTCATCATCAAACCTAGGTTCATTCTCAGGAATACCTTCATCTACAGACTCATCTACCAATCTTAGAGAGCTGGTAGGCTTGCGTTTTTTCATCACTAAGCCACGTTTAGAACTTTTAGCTGGAGATGGCTCGTCGGGTGTTTTTGTAACCAGCTTTCATTTCTTTTCCTGAGGCTTGGTAGGTGCAGGTTTGGTTTAGGTTGTTGAGATGAAGTAGATTTGGAGGCCTTGGCGGCTGCAGGTTTTGTGACTGGTGCTGCTTTAGGTGCTGAAGGCTTAGATTTCTTGGTTGCTTCGGGTTTGGTAGCCTTAGCAGGTTTAGGTGCGGGACAGTCAGGATCACTACCTTCTTCACCGGCAAGGTATCTTTGATGCTTAGCTACTTTCTCTAGATACTCATCGTAGTATTGTCCATCACGAATGTCAGCAGTGATAAGATCATTCAGAATAGGCATCCCAAAGACTTCTCGTTTGGTTCCCTTAGCACTAAACTTGAGGTATCCAAGAACATACTCTTCATAAGGCAAATGAAGTGGAGAACCTGGCCACAGGTGGAATTTGTGCTTGCTCTGTAAGTGATGGATGATCAACTTGATGAACCTAATACTTCGGATCACAATAGGATTGGCTTTCTTCTTTCCCTGAGTATGCAGTGCCAGATTCTTCTTGTCTTCAACGAAAGAATGGATGGATTAGGTGAATTCTTCCTACATCCTCTTTGCATAATCAATATAGGCTCGATTGACGATGCCCAAAAGAATCTGTAACACCGGAGCTCTTGGCCTCTCAAACCCCGAAGTCTTTCCCGTAAGACATAACTTAATGATAGTAGTGAATGCCCTCCACATCTGAAACATGTCATTAGTCAAGACAACAGGTAGTGTTCTGATAACTTTTGGGTAACCCAGATCGTTGACTAAGTAGATAAGAGCATTGGGTGTTGGTGGGGAAGAAAATGACTGGTTATTGTTGACTGGTGTGATTTGAAGTGCGTCTCTAAGTGTGTCTTTGTTGAGATCGAACCATTTCTCATCTAGTTGACAGCTGTATCTCCTGGTGGTTTTGTCATATCGAATAGTGTCCCAAAACTGTTGAATATAGATCGATGGGATTGTCGAGGAAGCATTGAAGGCTCTGAAGAAGTTGGTGTGCTTCAGAATGTCCACAACAATCTTGTAGATTGGATTGCTCTGTGACTTTTCTACATCCAAATAGCAGTTGCTTTTTCCTACAGGCACCCAACTGCTGCGAGGCAGGATCTGATCATCTGTACAAGTGGGTGGTGCCATAGCAGGTTCTTGTTCAGCAGGAGCATTAACATTAACATCCGCCATTGTATCTGCACACAATTACATCCATAGAGAGACATACATACAGAAGGGAGATGTTAGACGTGAGCAAATGCTCAGAAGTTAATCAGTTATGGACTGGATCCAGGAGAAGGACACTTAGATCATATTAAAGTGGTGGTCAATAGATTTGGTTTACTCTTGAGATAACGGAAGTTAACTCATGGAAGAGAAGACAAAACGCAATGACCAAACCACAATGACCAAATCACAAATTTCAAGTAAAATTAGACAAAACATAGTGGTCAAAGCATTCAAGACAAAACGCAATGATACAAAACGCAGAGGACAAACCTCAAGACACAACACGCAATTGGTAATCAAAACACAATCAGGCAAAACGCAGTCAAACAACAAGCAAAACGCAAGTAATCAAAACGCAATGACTATTTTATAAAAATTAATCAAAACATACTAGGCAACAGACCATTCAAGAGGCAAAAGGAAAGTCGCAACAACCAAAACGCAGTAAATATTTTTAAACAAAATAATCAAAACGCAAGAGTCAAAACGCAACAGCAAAACGCAGTGAATTTTTTATTTAAAAATGGACAAAACGCAATCATTTGAAAAAAATTTCGAAATGAGGGTTTTAATATTTCAATATTTTAATGGTCTTCATAGCAAAACGCAATGACTGCGTTTTGATCTGTTTAACATTTAATAATCAAATCATAACATGGAATCACAAAGCAAAACGCAATCAAGAATAAAGGGGCAAAACGCAACTTAGAGTATTCATATACAAATCACAAACAAGAACACTTAACAAACGCAATGCCTGCGTTTTGACTTGTTTTATAATATCAAAATCAAAACACAACTAGGATACAAACAGTCAAAACGCAACATGAATTAATGGTAAACAAATACAAGCATCAACGATCCTATCCCTTTGAGCATAAAATATATTACTGGTACTATTTCAGTACCTTGATGATGTTACAAAATTTCAAGCCGTCAAAACCAATTATAAATTTTTTCGTATCATCTAGCTATAAGACTCGTCTGATAACGTGTATTGAAAACAACGGACCTAAAAAACAAAAACCAAAAAATCCCAAAAGAA
Organism: Tanacetum coccineum; assembly: GCA_026074375.1. Lineage (NCBI taxonomy): Eukaryota > Viridiplantae > Streptophyta > Magnoliopsida > Asterales > Asteraceae > Tanacetum > Tanacetum coccineum. The sequence continues at coordinate 15,186 of BQNB010066132.1, forward strand.
AAACCACACAGATATGAGATTATACACGGAAGAAAGTAGAGAGAATCGAGACAAGTATTTCATTGAGAGTCATCCCATTACAAGTACATACAAGTCTCTATATATAAGCCTCTAATCATCACCGTATTTAAGTACAAAACATTTTGAGTTCATAATGACTTAAGCCGTTAACAGAATTGATGTCATAATATGTAGATCATATAACAGATTCAAATTTTCAATCAATACATATTTGTTTTGAAAGATATACGACAGTCAATGTGCCTTCGAAAATCATTGTTGAGCACATCGAAAGGTTTTTCAAAAAACTATTCGTCAATTCACTGGCTGGAACAATTTTGATTCAAAAGAATACGCACCATCGTTGCTTTCCATTTGTCACAAATTTAATCCATAGTTGATCTAACATGTCAACCTACTAAGATCTGTGTTAGATGTTTGGCACTAGAAGGATTACATCTTACATTGTAGTACTTTCGTAACATTCGGAATAATTGTTCAGGCAATACCACGAAGGATATGCTAGGACTCTTAAGATCTTACTTGTTATCACAGTGTGTGATAAGCAAGCATAATTTGTATTAGTGTCCTAGCAAGATTTATAGATGATCTCATGGCTCTAGACTCTATAGTGCACTTTTGGTTTTAGTAGTCAGAGGCTGGAGCATACTGTCACCTTTTCAATATAATCTAACTAGGAGTGAGAGATACGATAGAAATGTATTGATCTCCGTGAGAAATGAAACAAGAATCCTTTGAGGGATCTTGAGTGACTAGGTAGGGTTGTGCATCGTATCACTGGGTCCATGATACTTGTCTTCAATGTCAGCAATCAACCATGTGATTCTGACAGCATATGTAGTGACCCGGTTTCTGCCTAATGTTTAAGGAGGGCTGCTTTCTTTTCACCCTTTATCTTAACATTTCTTTTCATTCTACAAACACCCTTCATGCCTTATAGTAGTAAGGTTGATAAAATTTTTGAGGATCTCTGGGTTTTGGGGTGGTGGGGGGGGGGGGGGGGGGGGGGGGGGGGGTGGGGGGGGTTGTGTTTGGTTGGGTGGTTGGGTGTTTGGGTGGGGGGTATGGTTGGGATTTATGTTGGTGTTGTTTTGTTGTGCGACTAGATGGAGCGAGTACTTAATCTGAACACTTATCCACTCCAACAAGGAACTTAGAGCTTAGCATGTATATAAGGAGATAGGGTTCCGAGACTTCATTACTAGTACCTTTTGGGTAGTCCAGTACTAGCTCCATCTCAGTCCGCACTATTCCCTTATTCTCACATTACTCCTTTTGTAATCATACCTAAGGACTTCTACACTAACTAGTGGATTGTCCCTAGGTAGATCCCTCCAGCTCTGGCGGGATCGTGGGATCAAGTACCTAACTTTACCATCTTTATAACTCCGATAAAGTAATTACAGGGTCGGTCTTTGGTATTTCCACAATTGCCATCATACACCATTCGCTCCCCCTCAATATGTGCATCGATATATATCATAAATTTGAAACCACTCTCCCCCTCAATCAATAACCCGTTTTCTAGTTAAAGAGCAGTAGTCGTTGATTGAGAGCTAAATTTTGAGAAAATCAAGTCCGATTAATGTTCAAACAACATCTTTCCACCAAGTGAGACACAAATAATTTTCTGAAGAATCATAGACGGAAAATTATTTGGATAAAAAGAAGACTTCTCTTCTGGATTAAGAAATAATGCACTGAAGCGTACATTAGATCGAGGTTGCATGGATATAAAGTAACCCATGCCCGGGAGAACTGAATCACCCGTTGTTAGGAACAACCGTCTTTTTGGCGACATGCTTTCCTCAATTTGAAAAGCGGGTTGCAGTCTAAAATAACTGCAAGCCATTAAGACATGTTTTGAAAAGTTTGAACTTCCGTTCGAGCTTCATTTAAAGACCCGTGTCATTATTGAATGACATTTCTAGGACCGTAAATGTTATCGATAAACGAAAGACATTCTGAAAACTAATTTTGGTATTTCAGTTTTTATTTTTATGGTTTTTGTAGGTTTTATATTTTTGTATTTTCTTTTTAAGATTTGATATATATACATATCTACATAGGATATAGGAGGACTATCCTTTACTCCTCTTCTCCTTCTTGAAGACGTTTAAGAGTTTTCGGAGACATACTCTTCATACCAAGTCGCGAGAGTAGGAATTCGAACCGCTCTCTTGGTAATGCTTTGGTGAATATATTCGCGAGCTGATAATCCATCGTCATGAATCAATAAACCACGCTTTCCTCAACTTGCCTCGAATAAAATGGGTGTCAAATGTCAATGTGCTTGACCGGAGTGCTGACATTATTGCATTAGTAGCGCAATGGCCCCTGTATTGTTCCAATACAAGGTAATCATTATTAAAGACAAAGTCCGTAGCTGTAAGTGTATCTCATCTAAAGTATCTGACACAACAATATGGGACCTAATGTATTAACTCTGATATTTTGCTATAAATGAAATATTATCTTAAAACGTCCATTCTTGGTCGTTTCCTATATCTTGTTTGTTGTACTTGAAGTAGCACCCCGATGTTACTATTCCGCTGCTACATGATTTTGGGGCTGTTACAGTTAGTGCCATAGCGGTATCTTTCAGATACCAAAGTCCCCAATTAATGGTCCCTCTGAGATACCGAAAGACCCGTTTAAGTTCTTCAAGGTGCTTTTTGGTAGGTGAAGCCTGATACCTAGCACACATGCATACAGTGAATACAAGGTCGGGTCTGCTGGCAGTGAGGTACATCAGGGAACCGACCATACTACAAAATCGAGTCTGGTCAACTGGAATCCCTAAGGGGTCCTCATCCAGTTTAAGTCGATCCACCATGGGTGTATCAACAGGGTCACACGAATCCATCCCAAATTTCTTTAAGATTTTGAGAGCAAATTTTGATTGATTAATAAAAATGCCTCTGGGATTTTAAGAAACTTGTAATCTTAATAAAAAATACATGTGTCCCATCATTGACATTTGGAATTTAGAACTCATCTCATTGGAAAATATGTCACATGCTTTAGGGTCGGTCGAGGCAAAAATAATATCGTCTACATATATTTGAACTAGAAGAATATGTTTGCTTGTTTTTCGCGTGAATAATGTTGGGTCTACTGCACCCTTAGAAAACATGTTGTCCAGAAGAAATTGTGACAGAGTGTCATACCATGCCCGAGGAGCCTGCTTTAAACCATACAGTGCCTTCTTCAGACGATAAACATGTGTCGGGTGGTCTGGATCAACGAAACCCTCTGGTTGACTAACATACACTTCTTCCTTCAATTCGCCATTAAGAAATGTTGTCTTGACATCCATTTGATAAATGGTCATGTTTTTATTGGCGGCATTGGCGATGAAGATTCTTATAGCCTTGATGCGTGCAACTGGTGCAAAGGATTCCTCGAAGTCAATTCCTTCCTCTTGTCGATATCCCTTAGCCACCAACTGTGCCTTGTTTTTTAGAATATCACCGTACTCATCAAGCTTAACTTTGTAAATCCACTTGAGAGAAATTATCATGACACAGTCTGGTTGAGGTACTAATTCCCATACTTGAAGTCCATCAAATTCGTGAATCTCATCTTGCATGGCTTAAAACCAGCAATCTTTAGTTATTGCAGATTTGAAGTTCTTTGGTTCAACTTTGGACAATACAGAGTTATATAAGCACCACAAGGCATCGGTTGCAAGTTGTTTTCTGGTAGATACCGGTCGAGATGGATTGCCAATAATATTATCAAGCGGGTGATCTTTGCTCCATTTCCCGAGATGATGAAGTGTTTGAGTGACATGAGGAGATTCTGTCGAACTAAGATCCCCAGATGATGATGCTTCAGAACTAGGTTCTAGAGCAAACACGTTTATGAAGGAATCATTGTCAACATGAGCAAACGGATTTTCTTCCATGAGAGTAGATTCAGCTGTAACGCCTTGATGTATACTTGGAGATTGTAATGCCGAAGATGACGGTGAATGACTTGGAGAAGGTGCATCTTGATCAATGGTAGTAGATGAAGGTGTACCAGCTGAATTGACTAGAACTGGAACTGCTGGAGCAGGAGAAACCGGTCTTTCAACACGAGGAGGTTCCAAGAATTCATCGAACATTGGTTGAAATAAAATCTTCAGTTCTTTATTTGTGGGGGGTACATAAGGTGCTGCAGGAACCGGATTTGGTACGAGCCCTGAACTTATCTGTCCAGGCGTCAGAAACGTAGGAGCGGGTCCTGTACTGAGTTGCACATGAGCCATTTGCTCAGTCAGCTCATCGAATTGAACATGAATAGTTTCCATAATTCATCGAGTGCGTTTGTTGTATATTTGATAACCTTTCCTTCTTGGTGCATAACCAATGAATATTCTAATATCAGCAGTTGGTTGTAATTTTCCAAGGTCTTCGCTGTCATTTATAGGGTAACAAAGAGAACCAAAGACTCTGAAAAAGATAAGATCAGGCTTCTTATCATGCACCAGCTCATATAGGGTTTTGTTATGACGAGTATGAATAAGGGATCGGTTTTGGGTGTAATAAGCAGTAGCAACAGCTTCTGCCCATAGAAACATCGGAGCCTTGGAGAAGATCAGCATTGTCCGAGCAGCCTCAACAAGAGTACGACTTCGTCTTTCGACAACGCCATTCTGCTGTGGAGACCTCGGAACTATCTTTTGGTAAAAATGCTGACACGTTCAAAATATTTAGTCAAATCTTTATTGACAAATTCGGTGCCATTATCGGTACGGATGTATCTAACAGTTTTGTTGAGACCGACTTGTATTTGCTTTAGAAATTTTATGACGACCTCTGGGGTCTCATCTTTTGATCTTAAAAACTTAACCCAAGTAAACCGAGAGAAATCATCAATGATGACTAAGATGTATTTCTTCGCATTAATTGTTTGGACTCGCATCGGTCCACATAAATCCATATAAAGGGTATTAAGAACTTCCAAGTTGGTGTTTTTAGTTTTGGGTTTGTGGGTATGTTTTTTGCTCTTTCCTAGTTGACACGCGGAGCAGAGATGATCTTTCTCAAACTTTAATCTAGGTAAGCCTCGTACTAATTCTTTTCTTGCAAGGTCATTGATGGTACCGGAGTTCAACTGGTTTAAACGTCGATGCCACAACCATGATTTGTTCTTGGAGGCTTTAGACAACAAGCAAATTGGAGAGGACTTCATCATATCTTCAACCAAGATAGTGTACAAATTAGAACCATGAGAACCTTTAATTAATTCAACACCATCCGTATCTCGAACGTAGCAAGAATGCTTCCTGAATGCAACTTCCAGATCAGAGTCACAAAATTGTCCGACAGAAAACAGATTGTATCCCAGTCCTTCCAGATAGTATACCCTGGAAATCACACTTTCACCAATCGTGTAATCTCCATAACCCATTATAGCACCAAAATGGTCATTCCTGAATCTAACTGTCTCGATGAACTTTTTCACAAAATTTTGGAGTCGGGAGCGATCCCCCGTCATATGTTTTAAACAGCCTGAGTCCAAATACCAAAGGATGATCTGTATGACCTGCATTAGAAAACAGACAAAGATGGAGAGTTTGGAAAGTCCGATCCCCAATTTCGGTTGGTTCCTGTTGGTTAGTACAAGTAATAGCCTGATTCTCGGTTTGCTTAGCAGATACTACTTTGGGTTTAGTGAGCCTAGTTAAAGGGCACTGTTCTCCTAAAGTGACTATTCTTCCCGTGGGTCTCCATTGATGACCAACACTAGTAAACACTTTTCCTGTGGCTTTCCACACTTTCCTAACTTGCTTAGGTTTCCAAACTTGCTTAACTTTACGTACAACATTATGAATAGAGGGGGATGCATTCATAGAGTGCAAATAATCAACCACACACATGTCATGATTTGCATAAATTAAGCATTTGTTACATGTTTGGCAAATAGAATGAGAATTCAAATTAATTACAGTACGCTTTGAGCTAATACTAGAATCAACACGATTGATGGTTTTTAAACTAGAATTATTGGTCCTAGTGTATTCTTCTACTTTCTTCTTATTGACACTTTTAGCCGGCGAGATCCTATGTTTCTTAGTATTGCTCCTAGGTTGTGATCCGCTAACATTAGTGCAACTATTTACTCCTATAGGAGGAAGCACAGGGACATTAGTCTTCTAAATGTTTTGTTGCTCTACATGTTTGTGTGGTTATTATTTGACGTACACATTGATCCTCAAAAGTAAACATGCTTTTGTATTATTTAAAGGGTATAGCGTGCTTTTTATCTTTTGATTGAAGTCTTGAGGACAAGTGCCATCGCATATTCTAATATTTCTGAGATGTTTAGTAATATAAGGCAAGCAGATGTAAGATGATCATCTATGGTCTTTTCAACCTGTAGCTTCCTCTACTATCACAGCGAAAGGTTTCAACACTTTCCTAAGATGTTATGAGACAATCGAGATGAACTTCCCTAATTTGGTTTCCTAATGATAGGGGAATTGGTTCATACATCTATAGCATACCTAATGGGTGCAAGAACTCTTGGTTTAACAGAATCTATGGTGTTGCATTTCATATTTTCATGTATTTAGGCTTTCAGATTCTCATTTTTAGTGGTTAAGGCAATTGTCTGTTCTATATGCTTAGCACGCGTGATCTTAATAGAATCATACAATCCTTTAATGCTCTAACTTTTCATTTCTGCCTAAAAAGCTCATTTATTCTGAAGGGTGTAACTTTTTGAGTTCATTGGAATGATCTGAAAATCTAAGCCCTGAATACAGAGACTGTCTGCTTCACTACGGGTCTCTTTCAATTGAGAGATTTGCATTCTTAAATTTTTTTGGCATTGTCCTTTCCTTGAATGGAAGCTTTCAATTCTTTGATTACAAAGACTAAGTCAAAATCAGGAATATCTCGAGCGGGTGGAGATGGGTTGTTTCCAAAACTTTCTTTAAGGTTTTGATACTTTAACTGTAAATTTAAGTATTAACCACCCCCCCCCCCCCACCCCCACCCCCCCCCCCCCCCCCCCCCCCCCCCCCCCCCCCCCCCCCCCCCCCCCCCCCCCCTCAAGATTGGAAAAACGTTTTACTAATTCAGTATGATCATCTTTTTGGACCTTATCTCGTAATTTAGAAAGCTCTGCTTCAAGTTCCAGACAACGTGTTTGAACAATGGTGTGGGCTTCATGCATTTCAGTAAGTCTAGATACAGTAAGCTTAAAATTCGTTGCAATATAAAACACTTCTTTGGACAAGCAATTAGCAATTAAATTATCATTTGCAATAGGAAGATTTTTGCGCTCAATTTCATCATGCTTCCTATTTACAACATTTTGGTCAACTTCAGCTTCCAACTCTTCAAAAATGTCTTTCATTTATTTAATTTATTTAGTTAAAGCCTTTTGAATTCCCTAAAAATGTTCTTTAAGTGTTTTGAAAAATGGAATGACCTCGGTGAGGTAACATTTCTTGGTTTGTTCAAAACCCCTTTCCCCTTCAGTGAGCCCCGTTGGTGTAATTATCTTTTTACAGGTTTTTTCAAATTCTGAAAAAAGTTGTATAAGAGCAAAAATATTAATTTTCACTTGACTTTTTGTTGGAAGCACCCCGGGGACAAGCGTTGCAGGTGTATTTGGAGGATACACCGACAATACTTTAATTGGTCTTGAGGCCGTGGTCTACTTTTTGAGAGCTTCTGCTTTCATCTTGATGAGATCTTAAGACCACAATATTTGCTCAGGGGTCAATTGCTTATGTGGTGTGAAGGTCGCTAGATAATTCTCGTTCGAATAATCAGGTGGTGCAATCTTAACCTTATAATTCACACACTCTGGGTCTTTCATTTTGTCATTCATTTTCTTCCTAGTCATTTCAGCTATCTTTAGGGTATCCTCTGTGTTGTGCACTATGGCCGGGACATGATTGGTTTTGATAATTTCATGACCATTATATAGAGCAGGCTGAACTTGCTTTGCATAGGTGAGGCATAAGGGGTTCTTGTAGCCAATAGCTACCTTATTTTGTTCATTATAATAGGGCTTTGGTTTATACAACATGTGAACTGTTTGGAGAGACTGGTGTTGTTTGTATAATTTATCCTCGACCTTTTCTTTTAAAGCTTTCATGTCTAAAAATCTTCAAGGTTTTATTTTCTTTCTGTTTAAAATCTTTTTTCAAAGACGTAACTTCTTCTACCATTGACTTGTTATGGTTGATGGTAGAGATAAGTTGCATTTTTACAGAATGAAGTTCCTTTTTCAAATTTTCTTCCTTAATATTACAGTCAGTGATAACTATTCTTAATTGTTCATTAATCTTTTGTTCTCTTTTTGTTAATTCAAACCTGCCCCGTCTTGTATACAATTCTACTTGTTCCTTATATGTTGCAAGTTCAGCAGTTAATAATCTATCAACTACAGTGTTTTGTGTTATTCCAGAGACATATTGGGCAGGCTGTTCAAGCATATCATTTAATACCATCATGTATGCATCATTTGGAATAGAAGATACATTACTTGTACAACTGGCACTGCGTTGTCCTTTACATACTGATCATACGGAATCATATTACTATCACTCGTATAATTAGCATGCGAGTCAACAACGTAGTTTGGTTGTACATTGTCATGCATCTCGTGTTCTTCATGATGTTCACAAACAACATCCTGATAGTGATCATGGTCGTGTACCTCAGATAGAATGTCCGAATCATAAGACGGACCAGCTTCATCATAAACAGGATCTGCGGATGATAGATTAGCCATGAACATAGTCTGTGCCGTGGGAGCCTCATCAACATCAGAATCAAAAGCATCACAGTCATCAGCTTGAAACACATTATCCACATTGAGTGCTAAGTCCTGAACAGGTTGCTCATCCACATCTTCATCAATAGCGTTGTCTTGTCCACCTGCAATAAACAATAACTGCTCTTCATCCAATGCCACCCCGTTCTCCTGAGCTTGCATCAGCAACATCTTGTCTTTGAAGTATTCAGAGTTCTATGGACCGCTTGGGTTGGTGCAGTTCTTGCTATGTGGCATTACCATTGAGAGTCTGTAGGCTCTTAACCTGCCTTACTTGACCTATAACCAGCTGCACCTGCACCCCATGTATTGTTCCCCTGTCCTCTATTCTGTCGACCCTGAACATTTGGGACAACATCCTGCCGTAATGAACTGTGCTTGTTTCCTTGGGTTAGATGAAGTTGAGTTTGATTGGTTATTTGTGGGAAGGTATGTTTTGTATGATTGGCGTGGTGGGCGCAAGTGTGTTGGTATATTCTCAATTAAGTTGTCCAATGGACGAGGGGGGGAGTCCCAAAACAAGTTGAGTGTTGTCAGCAAATGTGGTGGAACATATATGGATGATGGGTTTGTAGATGATTGTGGATTGTACTGTTTATGTGAAACATTGGTCATCAATGCGAGAGGATCAACATTGGGTTGAGTGAATCATTCCAACATCATTTTATTTTCATTGGCATGTGCCTCATGCTGCTTTAGATCATACTAGTTGATCATAGTTGGAGTCCTTCAAACCTCTGTTGAGTTTTACTTTGTGTTACAAATCTACCCCATTCTGGCAACATGTTATTAACAAACTTAGAATTTAACTGCATTCTGGACATGGTCATCTTGATGTTACGCATGTCGTTTATGAGTTTGGCAAACCGGACATAGTAATCATGAATAGTCTCTCCTTTGTGCTGAAGGAAATGTGCGAAGTCATCATACAATTGTGATTCCTGGTCTTCTTTGGTTAATTCCGAACCTTCCAGGAGCATCTTCACATTGTCCCATATGTCCTTTGTATCAGTGTAGTGATTGATGAGAGTGTAGATGTCCTTTGGTAACCCTTGAAGTAGGATGTTTGTTTCCCGAATATCAGCGTTGTACCTTTCGTTATCTTTAAGTGAGAGGTCTATATAGACACGAGGTCATTTTGGACCTAGATGTAAGGCACCTTTAGTACCTTCAGCAAGTGTTTCCTGAAAGTTCCCATCTGAAATGGTCCTTCATCATTCCAATTTAGGATATTCATACCATTCTATTTACCTCAACAATACATACGAATGCATTGTTGCCATGATGCAAAGTCAGTCCTATCAAGCATAGGTGGTCGAGTTTCGGAACCGGCACATTGGATGTCTTCCGAAAGATTAGCCATCTTAATTGATTGTGAAATGATTAAGTTGATCGAACAATGATTAGTGATTGTATGTTAAAAATGGTGATTGATTGTTTAAAATGGTGAATTGTTGTACAGGTTTGTTAGGTAAATCCATAACTCGCTGCAATGTAACTCGCTGGAAGAGACTTGATAACTCGCTGGAAAGAAACTAATTAGATAGAGTTCCTGTTTACAAGTCGCTAGAAAAAATCTTCAAATAACCTGTAACGCGCTAGTAGTAACTCGCTGGAAGAGAGTTGACAACTCGCTAGCAAAATTAATCTGACATAGTTCTTGTTCATAACTCGCTAGTATATAGATCTTCAAAAACCTATACTCGCTAGTCCTCAACTCGCTAGTATCCTACTCGCTAGTCCTCAACTCGCTACCTGCAAGAAAGGTTAACTCGCTGCCTAACTCGCTACCTGCACAAAATGACAACTCGCTGACACAGTACTTTCTGACACACAGTGTACTATGCTAACAACTCGCCAGTACAGTAACCTAACTCACTAAGAAGATCTTCGAACAGTAACCTAACTCGCTGGAATGAAAAATTTGGTTTTTCACCTAAAAACACCTAAAAATCACCCTTTTGAACGTTTTTGCCTGGTTTCTTTTGCACAACTTGGTACTAGAAGGCTATAGCAACTATAAAAACATAAACTTTAACATCACAAACGTCAAGATCAAAGAAAACCAAGAACAAGACTATAAACCTTCAAAAACCAAACTTTTGATCAAAAATAACCAAGAAAACGCACACACAATCTAGCTAATCATCCCATGTGCTCTGATACCAATTGTAGGATATTGGAATCATAACACAATCGAATGACTAGTGGATTAGCCAATTTCTAGAGAGAGAAAGTGAGAGAACTTTCTAGTGAGAGAAAATGAACTTGTATTATGTAAATCACTAACTCACCTCTTCCATGGCATGGAAGAGGCTTATATAGTGACAACAAAAACCGGCCATAAGGCCTTAGTAGTGGGCTTACACGTTGGGTTTAATGCCCGACCCATTACCGAAAGTTATACATTAACTACTTAACTACGAGCAACAATAAACGGTAAAATACACGGGGTGACCGAGTCTTTTTCTAATATCTAACAGAACCCTTAAATTTTTAACTGAAAAAACGTACTTGATAAGCAAATTATAACTGACATTGAATAACTAAAGATGAACTTCTTTTATAAAGTTAACTGACAATTGATAAGCAAATTACAACTTCTACATCATAAAACACAAGTTGCCACAGTAAGATTATTTTCTGTCAAAAACGAGTCACATATCAAGCTGATTTATGCATTTAATACCTTTTCCTAAACTCTTACGAAAACTAATGTGCGTTTAGGCAAAGCTAATAAATGCATAAAATCAGCTTGTAAACCGATATCAAGTTGATTTTATGAATTTATAACTTTGCCTAAACTCTTACACAAACTAATGTGCGTTTAGGCAAAGCTATTAAATGAATCAAATCAGCTTGTAAACCGATGTCAAGCTGATTTTATGCATTTATAACTTTGCGTAAACTCTTACGAAAAGTAATACGCGTTTAGGCAAAGCTATTAAATGCATAAAATAAGCTTGTAAACTGATATCAATATGATTTTATGCATTTTATACCTTTGCCTAAACTATTACAAAAACTAATGCACGTTTAGGAAAAGCTATTAAATGAATCAAATCAGCTTGTAAACCGATATCAAGCTGATTTTATGCATTTTATACCTTTGCCTAAACTATTACAAAAACTAATCCGCATTTAGGCAAAGCTATTAAATGCATTAAATCAGCTTGTAAACCGATATCAAGCTGATTTTATGCATTTATAACTTTGCCTAAACTCTTACGAAAACTAATCCGTGTTTAGGCAAAGCTATTAAATGCATAAAATCAGCTTGTAAACCGATATCAAGCTGATTTATGCATCTAATACCTTTGCCTAAACTCTTACGAAAACTAATGTGCGTTTAGAAAAAGCTATTAAATAAATCAAATCAGCTTGTAAACCAATATCAAGCTTATTTATGCATCTAATACCTTTGCCTAAACTCTTACGAAAACAAAATGTGCGTTTAGGCAAAGCTATTAAATGTATAAAATCAGCTTGTAAACCGATATGAAGCTGATTTAGGCATCTAATACCTTTGCCTAAACTATTACAAAAACTAATGCGCGTTTACGCAAAGCTATAAAATGTATCAAACACGTGTAGTCTCAAGCAAATGACGATTAAACTATAACAACTCACATTTTCACATCTTTTTACATCAATAAATATTCAATTATTTATTTTAAACTTTTACGTGTTCACTTTAAATTTTCATCGTTTAGCTAAATCGTGTAAACTAAAAATCAACGTTCAATGTAAATAGGCATCAAGCAAATAAAATTTTACGTCAAGTAAGTGTTATAAAGTTATTAGGATGATAATTTATAACTTTACGCTTTTTATTTTTATTGGTAACGTAGAACGTCTACGTAACGCAATAAAACTACACTTTTGCATGCATGACAAACCATAAACCCATATATACTTCAACAAATACCCACTAATACATATTTATCAAAGTTTTATAAAATCTAACCCCTCTCATCCTTCCCATAACCGGATTCCATGTGTAAACAACCATTCATGCTTGAAATTAAACCAAATAAGCCAACAACTATCCACTAGCATCATATAAACTAGTATTTCCAATAACCAATAGATCAAGAACTCAAATTAGCTTCATCTTGTCTCCCCTACACCTTCACATGGACGGTTACAAGCAAGAACACAAACAAGGCATGCACAAGACCTTTCAAATCATTCTTACATCTTACTTACACCAAACATGTTTGGTCTCCTACTTACCAAACTTGTTCCCTACCTCTACAAGCCCTAAATGAATATAAAAATCCATGAACATGCTTTGTTGGTCTCCAAAACCGGACACAACCTTAAGGGACACCAAAACCATTTAAGAGTTATGTAAATGGTATTTTACTTCAAGTCTTGCTATATATAGTAACCAATAAAAGGTGAAGCAAAACTCACACACACTCATTAGCAAGAAAATCGAAACACATATCAACACCCATTCCTCTCCAAAACCTCACAGTACAAACACACACTCAAAATAATTCACATCTTTGATTTCTAAAGTCATTCAAGTGTACAAGGGTTGATAATATAACATATCTAAGGTGTATCAAAGAGTATTAGAAGCTTGGTTGGGTGATTAAAAGGATTATAAACAAGACACCTTGCCCCCACAGTAAAAAAAACTGGGAAAAAAATCCAATCCCCTCTGTAAACAAGAATGCACCAATTTAAGAACTCACAATATACACCCAACAACCCTCAATCAACAGGTACAACCCATAAACCCTAAACTCTTCACTATACAATTTCATGTAATAAAATAAAATGTAAAATATTTAACCACCAGACTAGGAAATGGAACACCGACAACACCCCTGCAATAAACCCCACCACATGAGTCAGGTACTAAAACCAATTAACTCAAGTCTTAACCTCTAGAACCCCCCGTAATTTACCCCAGGCCCTCTCCCCCCCCCATATCCCAACCTTGACAATCATACCGGAGGAGAACACCGTGCCGTTAGACTAAACCAACACAATGGGTGGGAATATCCCACGAAAACAACAAACCTAAACACCCATCCACCCATATCCGGCCAATTCAACAATTCCCGACGAACACAAGTCACACACAACTCGTACCCTACACACCCCCCCAACTATACAACTCACCACAACCCTCCAATACGACACCCCCTAATGCACCGCCACCTCAACACACACTATACCTAACCGTACACACACACCACACACGCACACACACACACTCCCCCCCCCCCCCCCCCCCCCCCCCCCCCGCCCCCACACACACACTACACACACACTCACACACACACACAACAGCACACGACACACACACACACACACATCCCCACCCCCCTAAATCCCACACATAACATCAAATCCAAACCACCCCCGCCCACTCCCCACCTCCAACCCCTCTCCTCCTTAAACTCCAACCCCTCAACACTACCCCCCCTATAAAAACACCCCTTCAAAAAGAAACACCCCCCACATACTCAACCCCCACATCACCCCATCCCACACCAAAAAAAACCCCGACCCCCAACACTACAAACCCCCAACACACCCTTACCCCCCCTCCCTTCAAACCCCCTCCCCGAACCTCTCAAACCCCTAAACCTCACCCCCTACAAAAACACCCCTACCAAAATACACCCCCACATAACCATCAAACAGCCCGAGTCAAAGGCCCCAAAGAAAACAACGCTACTCCAAAACCAACCACTCCAATGTGCCAACAGTCCACGCACCCCCCGCGACAACCCACCCCCATCGAACTTTCAAAAAAACCTCTCAACCCCCCACCCAACCAACACACCCCTTACTAAAACATCATACAAAAATCCTCTCAACCCCCACAAAAATTTTATCTCACCAGCTATATAAGCCCCAACCAAACCCCCTGTGTATCAACCACCCCCAACCCATAACCAAACCCCCACTAAACCCCCAAGCAATTACCCCACCAAACCCCACACACGCATCGCACCCCACCAAGCTATCCAAACAGGACGACCTATGCCCATTAAACCCCAAGATAACCCTAGAAAGACACAGACGCGCACCCCTTCACTGAGCCCCAAACATGAATTGTTCCAAAACATGGATTGATAAGACGCGAAATGTTATAAATAGATCTATTTTGGATTGACATCCCCGTTGGGGTGAGTCATGCTCACTGTGCTGGTTTGCCGGACAACAGACGATTACCATGTCAGATTTGGGATGTTTCGGGTTAAACATCATCACGAGCAATGTTGGCAATTTATATTGCAAGTCATACATGTCGAGCTCAGTGTTATGAGATTATGAAATGCGTAATATGGCATTGTTGATAGCAGTATGTGTTGCAATAATCACGGGAAAATCTTATGGTACACACTACTTTTAACTGCACATCACTGATATGTAAACACTTTATATGGACTGCGAGTGAAGCAGAGGACAATACATTCATTTGATCCTAAATTACAGTACATTTTATGATATTATGTACATTCACAATTATCTTACATTTATTTTTGAAACATTCGGCCAAACCATTCAATACGTACATTTTTTTTGACTATTTAAAGGATAAAATGATCATGCACACTTTGCAAATATTTGGTTCAACATTTATGCATAAGCAAACCTATGAACTCACCAACTTTATGTTGACCCTTTTAAGCTTATTTTTCTTAGGTGAATTAGATGCTTGTCTTACTTGATGTGCATTGGAGTCTAAACAATACAAGATTACTTTTCAAACGACACGTTTAGAGGTTGTTCTCTCATAGCTTGTGCAAAAGTACTCATCAAGTAACACTCCCGGACCATATTCCGCTGCGACCCATTTTAGAGGTGTTACAGATTGGTATTCAGAGCCAAGGTTATAGAGAACTAGGTTGCATATTTTACCTAGACTATAACCGTTTTCACAAACATTGCATCACATCAAACTTTTTGTGTGCATATACACTACTTGTTTACGTGCTTATATGACATACATATATATACGTATACATTCCCTTACATATATCTTACAATTATTTATATAAGAGTCATTTATATAAATACTAGAACATTCCTCAAAACATTACAAGTAACACGATGGTCCAAAAACCCTTACACGACTTTAACATATCATCCCACAACATTTCATCTTTGGAGCATGGCTTAGAGAACTAAACTAATTTCATTTTATTACTCTGTGATTTTGAAGAAACTGCCTCCAAGAAAAGGAACCAGAACCAGAACCGCCCCCGCCACTGCCACCACCACCACCCCAATGACTGATGCTGCTATCAGGGCATTGATAGCCCGAGGCGTGGCTGATGCTTTGGCTGAACAAGAAATTTAAAGAAACACTAACCTCAATGGCGATGGAAGCCAAGGTTCTGGAAGTGGTATAACGAGACTTGTGCGCCCTACTCGTGAGTGCACCTACAGTGACTTCCTCAAATGTCAACCCCTGAACTTCAAGGGTACTAAAGGAGTTGTTGGTCTAACTCAATGATTTAAAAGAATGGAGATTGTCTTCCATATCAGTAACTGTGCAGTCGAGAACCAAGTCAAGTTTGCTACTTGCACTCTTCTTGGTGCTGCTTTAACATGGCGGAACTCCCACGTCAAGACAGTTGGTCATGTTGCCGCTTATGGCATGCCCTGGAAAACTCTCATGAAGATGATGACTGTCAAGTACTGTCTAAGAAGTGAGATCAAAAAGTTAGAGATCGAATTCTGGAACCTGAAGGTAAAGGGTACTGACGTTGTGGGTTATAGGCAACGCTTTCAGGAATTAGCATTGATGTGCGGGAGAATGTTTCCCGAGGAATCTGATGAGGTGGAGAAATATGTCGGTGGACTTCCCGACATGATTCAAGGTAGTGTGATGGCTTCCAAACCATAAACAATGCAAGAAGCAATCGAGATTGCTAATGATCTGATGGACCAAAAGGTTCGTGTCTATGCTGAGAGGCAAGCTGAAAACAAGAGAAAATTTGATAACAACAACCAAGCTCAACAACAACTTCCCAAGCTTAACAACAACTTCCCAAGAGGCAGAATGTGGCTCAAGCTTACGCCGCTAGGACTGGTGAAAGGAAGGAGTATGCTAGAACTCTTCCATTGTGCAACAAGTGCAAGTTTCACCACAATGGCCCCTGCACTACAAAGTGCGCGAACTGCAAGAAAGTCGGCTATTTGACAAGAGATTGCAGGAATCCTACTGCTACTAGCAATCAAAGGACCATCACTTGTTATGAATGTGGGAATCAAGGGCACTACAAGAGTGATTGCTTGGAATTGGAGAATCGAAACCATGGAAACCAAGATGAAGGTACTGAAGCACGTGGAATGGTGTATTCCTTAGGAGGAGGAGAAACCAATCAAGACTTTGACGACATGGAAGATGAGATCGATGCTTAGACTTTATCCCTTTAGGAATTCTCGTTGTACTTCCGCTTAAATTTCTGTTGTACCGAATGATTTCAAATTATCTATCAATTAATGTATCATAAAAATTTCATCAACTTTACTTTAACTTTCTATTATGCAAGCCAAATTGTAACACTAGTTTGACAAAAATGAGCATTGCATCATTAGTCCTCATTTATACATAGTCTGATCACCTATGTATAATTCAGGAAAGTACCATGCCATGCTGAGAAGTAGTCATCGTAAAACTAATATAAAAAATCAAATTTTCTACTTATATTCTCGAAGGACAACCCACCGACAAGTTCAACCGTCATCAAGGAATTGAGACCCGTACCAATGTGATTCCACCTTAAAATAGCAAATTGACTTAGCACGTATTAGGAGGATTAAGACAAGTATATACACCTCTTCATCAATACTATTCTGGAAGGCAACTCAAACTGAATTGTGGGACGCAATTCTTTTAACACAGGGAGACTGTAACAACTCACATTTTCACATCTTTTTACATCAATAAATTTTCAATTATTTATTTTAAACTTTTACGCGTTCACTTTAAATTTTCATCATTTAGCTAAATCGCGTAAACTAAAAATCAACTTTCAACGTAAACGGGCATCAAGCAAATAAAAGTTTACGTCAAGTACGTGTTATAAATTTATTAGGATGATAATTTATAACTTTACGCTTTTTATTTTTATTGGTAACGTAGAACGTCTACGTAACGCAATAAAACTACACTTTTACATGCATGGCAAACCATAAACCCATATATACTTCAACAAATACCCACCAATACATATTTATCAAAGTTTTATAAAATCTAACCCCTCTCATCCTTCCCATAACCGGATTCCATGTGTAAACAACCATTCATGCTTGAAATTAAACCAAATAAGCCAACAACTATCCACTAACATCATATAAACTAGTATTTCCTTTAACCAATGGATCAAGAACTCAAATTAGCTTCATCTTGTCTCCCCTACACCTTCACATGGACGGTTACAAGCAAGAACACAAACAAGGCATGCACAAGACCTTTCAAATCATTCTTACATCTTACTTACACCAAACATGTTTGGTCTCCTACTTACCAAACTTGTTCCCTACCTCTACAAGCCCTAAATGAATATAAAAATCCATGAACATGCTTTGTTGGTCTCCAAAACCGGACACAACCTTAAGGGACACCAAAACCATTTGAGAGTTATGTAAATGGTATTTTACTTTAAGTCTTGCTATATATAGTAACCATAAAGGTGAAGCAAACTCACACACACTCATTTGCAAGCAAATCAAACTCATTTCATCTCCCTTTCTATCCATAACACACGGATACAAACACACACTCAAAATAATTCACATCTTTGATTTCTAAAGTCATTCAAGTATACAAGGGTTGATATATAACATATCTAAGGTGTATCAAAGAGTATTAGAAGCTTGGTTGGGTGATTAAAAGGGTTTACAAGTATAAGAAAACTAGGGTTTTCTTAGGGTTTTCTTGAATAGAAACTAGGGTTTCTTGGTTGATACTTGGGTTTAGATCTTGTGTATCATCTTCTTACATCTTCCTAAGGTCTTATTTAAACTATAATCTCTTCAATATATTAATTTCATGATTTATATAATGGTTATATAGTTACTCACCATCTAGGTTATGTTATAAGTTTATAAAATGGATTTTTACATATGATGATGGTTCGAATTACATTGTATCATGAGGTTAAGATGTTAACAAGTTGGTAAAATGCAAGAACACACTTTACACAAGTATTGATTAATTTATAAAAAGTGTATATAAATTAATTGTTGAAAAGTTTATTTATTAAGTTTATAAATAAATAAATGTGAAGACTTGTTATTCTTGGACATATTCTTGGACATATATTAGAGGACTATAAATATACACAAGTTAGTGTATTAATCATATTAAAGGACTTGTAGTAATTATCTTGTTAAAAAGTTTATAAAATAAACTTATATATATAAAAACCCAAAACAGTTTGCACTATCTGTTTTGATTCGAATTTTTATAAAATCTGGAGTTATTTTATAAAAATAGTACATCTCATAAGGATCATAAGCATATAAAGAAATCGAAAATCCGAATTATAACGAAGAAGTTACGGAGTTTACAAGATTATACGTAAAAGTGTTTTTATAAAAGTATTTTTATAAAAATAGTACATCTCATAAGGATCGTAAACATATAAAGAACTTGAAAATCTGAATTATAACGAAGAAGTTACGGAGTTTACAAGATTATAGT
>BQNB010066133.1:0-34677 GCA_026074375.1 Tanacetum coccineum
AAGTTTAGTATTTTCAGGGGTGACCTCCCTTAGGGGGAGATTGTTAGATATTAGAAAAAGACTCGGTCACCCCGTGTATTTTACTGTTCAATATAGCTCGTAGTTTAATA
The DNA here is from genome assembly GCA_026074375.1 of Tanacetum coccineum. Lineage (NCBI taxonomy): Eukaryota > Viridiplantae > Streptophyta > Magnoliopsida > Asterales > Asteraceae > Tanacetum > Tanacetum coccineum. The sequence continues at coordinate 111 of BQNB010066133.1, forward strand.
GGTAAACGTATGACTTTTGGTATTGAACCGGGTACTAATACCCGGTGTACTGTAAGAACTATAAATACCTCTTCCAACTTTGGAAGAGGTAAGCATCTAGTCATTTTACACACACTCTTAGTGTGTTTTCCTTTTTCTCTCTCAACTATTCTCACTCTCTAACTTTCTCTCTCTAGATCTCTTTAGATCTATACATGTTTGTGTGAATTCGGGAACCAACACCTTTTGCCTAATAAAACAAGCTAAAAAGACCAATAAAGACCAAAAATAGATAAAAATGCATTGTATATGTATATTTTGTGATTTGTGTCTTGCAAGTATCGGATATTCAACAAAAGAACAAAAATAAAGGCAAAACGGACAAAACCGAGCACGGGAATGGAATAAGCATGAAAAAACTAAAGCCGGAGGCATGCTCATCTTCTACGAACCAACCCGAGCCCACTTAGTAGGATGGGTCAGCCCACAAACCTTAAATGATAAACCTTAAAAGCCCATGTTTAATCAAAGCCCAAAACCCCTTATTAAAATACTCGGCCCAATTTCTATTAACAAAAGAGAAGTAGGATTTTAGCTTAAGCTTGTAGTATTAAGTAGCTTTTCAAGTAGCTTATAGGTTTAAATTCATGTAATTTACTTTTCTAAGTATTGTAACCTTTTGAATATTAATAAAATTTTGTTTGATTTAAATTCGAGTTTAATTCAAGTTTTTCTTATGCAATTATGGTTTAAAATTGTTCAAGTTAATCCAATAAGCTTTCATAAGCTCCTCATTACTACAAAAGCATGCACTGAGCTTAGATTTTCACTTAAATCCTCCTCTAAATTACCTCAGCTTTTGATATGGATGATAAGCCAATTATGGAAGGGCTTATAGACTTCACCAGCTTGTTTTTAACAAGCTGGAGCTTGTGGATCTAAGCTTTTATAAGCTAAATTAATCCTTGTTTAGCTGGGACAAAAAGGTACTACTCCTTTTACTTTTGTAGCTCAATTTCTATCATTGCTTTGTGGTTTACTTTTTCTTCTTATTACTGCTTATTATTGCTTAATCTGTCTAATATTTGCTTATTCTGTCTAATATTTGCTTCATATGTTTAGACTTTAGTTTAAATATAGTTTAATGTGTGTTTTTATTAAAACTACTTAAATAATAGTTTAGACTGCTTATTCTAGTAGCTTATGAATCAAGTTTAAGATTTAATTTACCAAAGTTTGAATCTGTAGTGTTTTAGGTTTCATAACAAAGCTTATTTGCTCATATCTTAATTATTGTCTAATTGGTGTTAATTTCATATGTGTTATGCAGTGGATTGAGTTTGGGTTAAGAATGCACTTGTCCCTTAAGTTTTAGTCGAAATCTGTCTAGTGTCAAGTCTATTCTAAAAGCTGTCAAATCCAATTTACAACAGCATTTTTAGTTAAGATTAAGCTTGATTGAAGGTCTAAAATTTATAATATAAGCTCATTGGATAGTGAGTTTAATCTGTTTTTGGTTTCTAGCTTATACCTAGTGCTTATTTGTCCTCATTTTTATCTAAAAAGTGCCTAAAAGTCTAAAAATTAGCAAAAAGAAGTATGATAAGGGCAGACTGATTCAGCTTAGGATATTAGCTTATTTAGTGGTTTTAACAGCTTAAGTTTAGTTTGATTTTGCTTATTGAGTTATTGTTTTAATCTGTTTTAGTTTTCTAAATTTAGTTTTTCTTATTAAGTGTTTAAATATAAGTTAAACTCTGTCTTAAATGTTAAAAAACCAAAAAAAATTTAGCTTAGACTGTCATCTCTTTAAGCCTTTTGTTTAACTTATTTATGTACCCAATTTCCTTAATAATTGCTTAATTGTGTTCTCCTTATATGAGTTTCAATCTGCTTTAGGTTTCCTAGTTTTTTATTGAGCTTATTGAGTCTTAGAGTGAGCTTAAAATCTGTTTAGAGTCTCTTTAGGTGTCCTTTGTTTTCAAGCTTTTAAGAGCTTCTCAGCTTATCTTGTTTGCTCATTTGTGTTCATAAGTGCTTATTAGGTTTAAGAATAAGTCTGCTTTAGCTTATTGAGTTGTCTTTTGCTTATTAAGTCTTTAAAAAGCCCAACAGTTTAGGCTTAGTGTTAAAAAAGGCTTTTTAGTAATCTGTGACTTTGCATTGCTTATTTCTGGCTTATTCTTAGGTACTAAAAAAAGTGTCTTCATTAAAGTTAGTTAGTGTCAGCTTATTGTTAGCTTTTTCTTAAAAAATTCTAAAATAAAAAATAGCAAAAAGCAAGGGTCGGGACTCGAACCTGCGACCTTGCCTTCACACACACACACACACTCTTACCATTGCGCCCTTGGGTCTTTTTCAAAAGATCCTTGGGCCAGTTTTCATTTATAAGGTTATAGCAGTTTTATGCTTATTTGCTTTCTAGCTTATTAGCATAGCTTATTTCCAGTTCTTATTTTTCTTAGATTAGTTATAGCTTAAAGTATTTTCAGTAATTTTTCTGGATTTTTATAAATTTGTTTACTATTTTTAATATTTTATTTAGTTTAAAAGTGTTTTTTAAGTCATAATAAATAAAATAAAAGTCAAAAAAATATAATTCTTTTTTCTAAAATTATTTTTAATCATTTAGGACTTATAAAAAAATAAAAAATAATTTTTAGGGTTAAATTTTAATAATTTAGGTAATTAGTCGCGTTTTAGGATTCTCGTTATCGTTTTTAGGTTTAAATCTTATTTGCCTTAGTTGTTTGCTTGCTTTTAATTTTTTTTTTCATTTTCATAAGTAGAATTAGAATCCAAAATCAAAATCCTTGAAATCATTCAAAGCACGTGATCATGAACTTAACCGATTTTCAATTCACGCTTCGTCGGGATACGACTCGGGAAGGTTTTGAATTTTACTTTGGATAAAAGTAAACTTCTTAAATCCTTATGGAATACTTATTACTATACTATTATTGATATTATCCTTATATATGTATTTGGAGACCAATTAGTACTACTAGTCTAAGGGTGAAAACCCAAATGTCTCTTAACATACGACTCCAACCTCCTAAGTCTCCTCCGAATATCATCATGATCCCTACGAACCTGACGAAACTCCTCCTACGAAAGTGCCATGTGCCAACGAAGACTGTCAATCCGATCTCTCTATATACTTAACATGGCTCGAACCTTTAGGTACTCCAGTCTTAAACTCCTAATCCTCTCAACCAAACTAGCTCGCTCTCCACTAGCTACCAACTGACTAGTCTCCAACTGTCTCTGAGTGGTCTCAATCTCAGTAATCCTATCAATACGAACCTCTGACATGTAGTGAACTATATCATAAATGGTATCCTCAAGATCAGGAATACCTCCTCTAGAAGACTCAAAACTATCACTAATAGCATGGATCTACAGCGATCTCTCTCATGTCTGCCGCACTAGCCTCTGCCTCAAACTCCTCATCATCCTCCCTAACATCACTAGCAGCAATCTAAACTCTCATACCTATACTATCCTCAGTGTGAGCTACAACTCCATCACTAATACCTAAATCTGCATCAGCAGTATCCACCTCCATATGCTCCTCTCCGCTATCCTCTGATGAGTATGAATCTCTAAACCTCTTGCGAGGTGGTAAAAGATCAGCAGGAGTAGGGGCTATGTTCCTTGAATCATGAGTAGGTGATGGTACCGAAGCAATAGGGGACCTACATCTCTTGCGAGATGGTCTAGAAGAAAGTGATGATGAATCCAATGACCTCTCAGAAGATAAACCTAAGGATGACTCTGATGTAGTCGGTGGGTAAGGAGTAGACAATGGTGCAGACCTCCAATGTCTAAATGACTCACTACGTCGTGGAGTCCTAGCAAGTGATCAATGAACAAATCTCGGTGGTGTAGACGTATCAGCATTAGTGGTGTCTGGTGGTGCATTTCCAGATAAAGAATGATCTGAAGGTGAACTAGAAGAAGATGAGTCTGGTGAAGAATAACGATCTGATAAATGATGAGATACACGTCTCCATACAAGTCTACGAGCAGGAATGGGTCCAACTCTCTTCCTCGCAGTCAACAACTTACGCGGCTCGTTAGGATGGGTGTAGTAAAGTCTGTTGATCCCAATGAATAGATCTTTAACTCCTTATCTTGATGTAAGGTTTAGTATCCTTAGATAAATCCAAAGGCACTAAGAATGAAACTTTGAGTGTATGATATAAACTATGCAGAATCTAGTTTATACCACTAAGAAGAATAACAGTAATGAATGTTTAACACAAAAATATAACCAAAACAATAAGCTCCAATATATTAATACGAACACTCTTTGACAGTGTTAGGGTTTACAACCTTGAAGCTATGACAATGACTCATTTTTTTTATACATTGAATTCTATACCCTATGACCTCTTTTTATACACCAAGGAGTCCTATAAGGCTTACAATACTTTCCTAAGATATCATGATCTTTTCTAAAAGCAAACATCATCTCTTAAACAAATACATTTATTTCATATCTTTTTCAAAAATAACTCAATATTATCTTCGTAAGTATTCTTGTTTCAATAAATCCTTACTGCTTATTTACTCGTCTGTATCCTTTGAGACAGTGTAACTCTTCTAGCATTTGTATATCCAGCAGCAGTACTTTTGTACTGCATGGATATGAAAATATGCAGTCTTAGTATATTAGCTAACAGTAGTAACTGTGTACTAGCAGTCTTAACTTTACTACCAATAGCACTAACTACTTAGCATATATTTCAGTCTTCAACTCTGAGCAGTCTTAACTTCAACTAGCAGCAGTAACTTTATACTAACAATACTAAATTATACTAACTAGTGTATCTAGCAGTAGTAAGCTTTTTACTACCTAGTAGTCACTAACTACTTAGAATAATTTTTCTTTAGTAATCACCAACAGGACTAAGTGTATGCTTGACATCACTAATATTACCCTATGAGTTAAGTAGAAACTTCTAAGAATTATCTTGAAGTCATTGTAAGTCACCCACGATTCCTTCCTCTAAATTCTTGAGGTTCATCTTTTGATGTTCTTTAAGTTCTTCATTAAAAGGGTCTTCACGTCACTATGCAGGAGAGTGCATTCCAGAACACTTCATATTTGACCCTTTTTCTACTTACAATGAGTCTTTGAGTAGTGATAAGCACATTCGATTCATAATCTGCGCTTGAAGTTTCTTGTTTGAGCATATTTGTGATTGCATTGGTGTGAGGGGGGTATCTTTCTCAACTAACATAAAAGATGTGTTATATTTTTAATAATCTCATAAAGTGTACTCCACTAGAGTCAAACTAGCTTCCCAAACAGTCACTTTGCAACTTCTCCTGTTAGAGCTCCTCCATTATTTCACTTCTTTTGTATGCGTAAGGTGTTAAACATTACTTTCTAGATTCACCCAGAAAATTTTTCGTAATCATCCTGCTGGCCTTGTATTCCCATGTTATAGGTTGTTTGCCAACTTCCAGAGAGTCTCTAAGTTTTCTTGTATGTCTTATGTTCTGATAGGCTCCTAATCGTTTGATGATTTTAGCTATATTACTATTTATAAACTTTCATAGCTCTTATCAAGTGATTGAATCTTCTGTCCTTCTCTTTACCGAGATTTATCATTAACATTATTGGGTGTTTTGTTGATAGCAGGTTTTTATAGCATTCAAATTGCTATTTCCTGATCATATTGACACTACCTCCATATGCTTTTTTTTCATTGTGACTTCTTACATCTTCTCTTTAGTCTTCTTCATGCTCATCTTTCTCCCTTTGTATCATCCTCTACATTCTATTGTCTTTTGGAAGATTCTTGGTTTCTGCTCATTACACTGCTCTTTTCTTACAAATTTAGATTTCTTTCTGGGCTGCCTTCAGCTTTCTTTTTCACTACTTTCTACTTCTCTTTGACTTATCAGATCAAGGTGCATCTGTGTTTCTTTTAGAACTTTCTTTGTTCCTCTTTGCTTTTTCTACCACTCTGAATTCCTTAGGATAAATAATGTATTTACCCTAGTCATTGCATTATCAAACTAACTTCTGGATCTACTTCATAGCTCTTGCTCTTCAACTGATTATTATTTGTTATGGTACCATGTTTTTAAGATGGTAGTCATTTAGATTTCTCTTTTGAGCTTTAGTGTGGCTTTCTTCTTTTCGTCATTCAGCTCTTAAGCTTTGCAAAGTGTTTCTTTCTTTTGTTTTGGAGTTTACTAACAGTCTTGATCTTTCTTCAATGGTTTTATATCCATGTTCTTTCTGCTTGTAGCCTTTGAGCTCAATCAAAATCTGCCTCGCCATCAGATAAGCTCTTCGTGTGTTTCTCATGATTTCAATTGCAAAGCTATGTAGGCTCTCCTCTTCCTTTTTCCTTGCAAGCCTTTCTTCTTAAGTGAGTTCAGTTGTATTTGAGGCTTCAGAAATTCAATATAGCAGCGGAAGCTAATCTGGGGTATTACTTCATGAATCACAGACACAATCATAGAAAACGACTCAAAAGAGACGTTTTTAAAAGATACGTTATCATTCATTTAAAATCAGAGTTTTACAAAGGCAGGTCCCAAAATCTAGAAACATAAAATGTGAATGATAACAAGTTTTAGCCATCTTCAAGTCCATGCCACTCCATGCCATAAGTTGCTCAATTACCTGGGATAAACATGCATAAAAAGGGTCAACACAAAGGTTGAGTGAAATTCATAGGTTTGAAATGTAATAGTTGAATACAAGTTATCATAATGGAAATATTCGCATTGCAGGGACAATTATCATGGAAATATTATTATTGCATTGAGTACAATTTATTTATAGAAAAACAGTATTATTGTCCTTAGTTCATGAATCACGTATATAAACTTAATAGAACTGGAAGCCTCTACCCGAGACATACTAGGAGTCACTATTAAAAGAGATACTAGGAGCTATTATCCAAAGAGATATTGGGAGATATTACCCAAAGAGATATTGGGAGATACTACCCAAAGAGATATTGGGAGATATTACCCAAAGAGATATTGGGAGTCATTACCCGAAGACATACTAGGAGTTACTATCCTAAGAGATACTTCCATGTACTTAGGCAATAATATATTAGAATAGCATATGGTTTAGAAAACACTTGCATTCATGATTTATAGCATGTATCTCCCTTACGGGTTTTTGAAAACAGTTATAGTCATGTAATGTTTAGAAATCCAATAAGTCATTTTATAGCATGTATCCCCCTCGCGGGTTTATAAAACATTCAAAAGATTGAAAATGCGAGGCTATGAATCTCACAAAGTCTTTGAAAAGTAATCATATTGCTATAAAATAAATGAGTATGTAAAAGAGTTTGTAAACAAGCATGTATCCCCCTCGCAGGTTTATAAAGCATTCAAAAGATTTAAAAGCGAGGCTACGAACTCACCTGATAGGTAGTTGTAATAAATATTCCAAAATGAAAGCTGATGACCTTATCACAATCTTAACAGGGAAGATTGATATAGCAAAATGATAGTAAACAGCCACGTCACGCAACCTGAGTAAATATGTCAAGTCTTAGGAAGATTGTACTCTAGAACTTTGGTTCTAAGAGTTTAATATTGTTATGAGTTTGATTGGAGATTTTGGAATTATTGTATCATCGTTCGGGCCTTCATATTTCAGAAGTCATTTTGAGGAGTCAGGGCACTTTAAATCGTAAATCCAGCAAACTCAGTCAAAACGTAATACCAAGATAAAATCTCTTAATATGAAGCTCCTTAGTATTGTGGTACAATATAGATTCGGGACAGGATTTTTAAAAGCACATTGATGATGAATTATATAATAGTTATAACATAATCGGTTTTAAGCGTTCTGCTCAATAACTGGAAATGATAAGCACGTCAAGCGTTAATTATGGTTATGTCTTATAAGGTTTTGAACACATTTTTACATTTTTTTTCAAAATGTTACATTTTAGACCCTTAAGAATGAAAAATGGCAAAATATACCCTTGGAGTTTTCACTTTTACAAGTTTGGTCCTTCTAGTTTAAAAGATGTACAAAGTAAACCTTGTACTTTGTAAAGTGACATAATAGACCCCTATATTTATAACTTTGATAGCATGACATTTTCAGTCCCTTTTGTTATAAGTTTCAGAAAGTTACGATATATACCCCTTGCATGAAAAATGTATCATTTTTAGTCAAAAATCCATAATAATGATATTTTTCAATATGAAAAGTAATTTGCAGGTTATAGCTTATTAATATAAGCTAAAATATGAAGATTTAACATAACGAAAGTTTAAAATAACAATTCGTTAAGCTAGAAATCAAAACGGGTCAAATTAAGGTTTTTAAACGAAAACACGTAGGTTTTTATTTCAAATTCTTTCAAGAATCAATAAAGTTGTTATATTAACATTATTTAAGATAGATTATAACAATATTTTACTGTGAGTCCCAAACTGAACAGATCTTTACAGCCTGCTAAGGGTGATAGCCAACTTGTATAAATACAGTTTGACTATATAGAAACACTGACTATGAATACTAATTGTATATGCAGAATCTACACAATAGTATTAAGAAGAACAATGAATACTAAACTTGATTTCTATTAATCTGCTTTAAGTGATTACAGATTACTAACTATTAGATATGATTGTATGTGATGTATATTGAACTGATATCTCTAACTATGCCGTGAGGGATCCTTTTATAGACTAAGGATAAACCCTAATAGGCTTACAAAACTCATAAAAGATAATACATATCTTTTCCTATAATATCTCATACATATCTCTTAAACGGTACTAACTATTTTCTACTAACGGTACTAACTAACTGATCAGTACTTAACATTTTGTACTGTCAGTACTAATTATAACTATCGGTACTAACTATTATCACTAACGGTACTAAGTCAGGAATGAATAATTCCCAACAATCCTCCCCTAAACATGAATGTTGAACTCACTTAACTTCATGTTTCTTCAAGTTAATCTTCTTAAGTTCTCGGAGGATGTATCCAAACACTTTAACATAACACGATCTAATCTTTAAACACTATCTATCTTCAGCAGCAACTCTGTCCTTTCAGCAACACAGCAACATCTTTTCAGCAACAATCCAACTAAGTTGGCTTCATAGTTTTTGGCAAACTACCAGCCATCAATGGATTTGATGTTCCTTTACCAGTAGCCATTTGCTCTGGGATAGTTAACTCTTTATTTCAAAAATATGGTGAGTTAATTACCATACAGTTTTTGGTAAACTGTCAACCATCAATGGAATTGACTTGTCTTTACCAAATACCATTTGCTTTTGGACTAGCCAATGCTTCATTGCCATAACATGGTGCATTGATAAATCATATAGTTTTTAGCAAACTATCAGCTATCAACAGATTCAAGTAGTCTTTACTAAGAACTGTTTGATCTTGGACTAGCCAACTCTTCACTATGAAGCAAGGTGAGATGAAAACCCTACAATTTTTGGTAAATTGTCAACCACAAACAGATTTGAGAAGTCTTTACCACAAGCCGTTTGCTTATGGACTAGCCAACTCTTATGCCTGTTAAGCATGGTGAACTGATGACCATTTATTGTGTGGTGGTTAGCCAATACTCAAACCCTTCTCAATTCCATTCACAGCATCATTCTTCATCAATCTGTTGCTTAATAAATCTTATTAAATCAAGAGCAACTGAACTTTCTCTTTCAACTTCTAATCCTAGATCAAGCATCCTTTGCAATAACTCCTTTGAAAAAGGATATCTTCTTTCAACTAACATATGGACAACAATCCCATCTTCAAGCTCCAGAATGCAAACTCCACAAGCTTCATATAATCTCCAAGTGATAATCTTCCAATCTTATTGATTACTCCAGAAATCACTTATCTTATCTTCAAGTCTCCCCAAAGAATCAACTCAAATCCTTCTAATGTAATTTCTGAGTAATGCTCCATCATCAAGTCATACAAGTGAAATAAATCTTGCCTATCAAAAATATGAAGTACCTCTATTAGATAGATGAATGCCCTGAAATTCCCATTGGCTTTGTAGATAACAAGATAATCTCCATCTGGTGATGATACCTTGTCCAATCTAGTAATGATAGATTTCTTCTCCATTATCTCACTATCTAAGATACCCTCAAATGTAACAATCTTCAGGCATTTTCTATGTTTATCATCACTGTCATCATCTGACTGTTTTCTTGGCTTTTTCCTTGCAATCATTTTGATATGACCACTCTTTCTTTTCTTAGTACCTTCTTCTTCTTTACTTTCCTCTTTGACACTTTCATTCTTTAGATAATCAATTCCTTTTTCATTCATCTCTTTTATCATTCTTTCATCTTCAGCAGACCCAATTGCAATGAAATCTTCATCTGACCTTTTTATCTTTTCATACAGAGCTTGTATTTCCTCAAACTTCTTGGTTTTCAAATAAGAGTGCTAGAAATTTCCTACATGCTTCAAGTAGGTCATCATTTGATTTCTTTGTAGGTGGTTTATTCCTAATAGCTTCTGATCTTTGTTGAGCAAGAAATCTTCTTTGACCAGCAATTATGTCATGAAGGAATTTTTACTCTTTCTTCTACTGTGAATTGCTCTCTTTCTTCTTCTTGAATCCTTTTAGCTAGAAGCCTATCAGCCTCAATTCTTGCCTTTATATCATCATAATTTCTTATGAGAGCATCATTTGTAGCTTCTTCTTCAGCTAATCTTTTCCTTTCTTCTTCTGTTTCCCAATCCTTTTGCAACTTTCTAGCCATCTCTTCATCGCTAGCAAGTTGCTTAAACTTCTTTTCAGCTTCAGGAATACCCTCAGATTCAGTTTTAGACTCATCTTCCTCTTCAATCTTCTTCTTTCCTTTAACTTTTGGATCAATCTTTGGAAGAGGCTTTAATGTCAATAATGATCTAGTTGAAGTAGGCCTAGGTCTCTTAGTCTCTTCAACATCCTTAAACTCTACTCCTTTCTCCTTTTCTCTTGAAACTGCTTTGGCTTGGCTCATGTTGAGAAGAACCTGAGCAATTGTTTCATCATCTCCAAACATTGTAGAAGTAGTTGTTTGAGTAGTTTGAGTAGCCCTTCTTCCTTCAGTTTGATCATCAGTACCTTCATCTGTCCTATCAGTACTATCTTTTTCCTTGTCGGTACTAACTTTGGATCCGTCAGTACTAACTTTTGGTCTGTCAGTACTAACTTTTTCATTGTCAGTACTAACCTTTTGTTGAGCAGTACTAAGTACATCTTCAGTACTAACTTCAGCATCAGCATTCTCCTTCTCCTCATTCACTACATCTCTTGACCTCCCCACATCTTGAGCATCCTCTGTGTCTATATTATCAATTTCATCGTCATCAAGCTCATCAAACAACGGATCTTTATGGACTGAAGGTTCAGCTTTGGCAGACTTCCTCCCCTGTTTGGATACAAACTCCTTTTGCATCTAGTTTGACTTCAAGGATTTCTTTCATGCCAACCTTTGCTTCAAAGAGACACTTTTCATCCAAGCTCTGTGGTGTGTAATAACAGGTTTGGCTTGCTTCTTGAGCTTCTTGATCTGCGCCTTCTAGTTTTTAATCTCCTTGGCTTAATCTGTAACCTGTGTACATAAAGAGATACAAAGATCATAGACACTTTGGAGTGTCATGCCACCTTCAGTCCCTGAAAGGGATCTATCACTGGATGACTGACCTCCTTGATTCCCACCAGAAACCCCTGGAATAGAATCAGGAATATATGGAGTAGGTGAAGGTCTAGGTGATGGGTCAGATTAAGGATCAACATTTGCTTCACTTGGGTGAGAAGGAGATGGTGTAGGTTGTGGTTCAGATGGTCTTTCTGAGGTAGCACCCTCATCCTCAGTTGATTGTACCAACATAGAAGCAAATAAAGGTGTGACTTTTCCCGAAAAATGTTTACCCTTTTTAACCATAAAAGAGAAAACTTTACCTGTCAAAGCATTTACAGGAAAATGATCTAAAGGTACTGGTACATTCACTATCTGTTTATCCAAAAAAGATTGAAATAAAACGTGGATACATTACAAACTTCTTCTTTGCATCTAAATGTCTAAGCATACCATCAAAAATTAATTTAGAAAAAATATATTTCTGATTAGATGTTAAGCAAATGACAGCAGTGGCAATGTTAGTGGGAATTTGATCCCAAGAGGTGCTTTTTGAGCTAATACAATGATTCATTGTATGAAATAGAAACCTCCATTAGGGTGAAAACAAAGCTTTATTAAATGTTAACACTGTTAAATCCCCCTCATAACCCATGAGCTGTATATCATCAAATATAGCCTGATTAGGTAGAGAATCTATCCTATCAGCATCATAAAAAAGAAGGTCATTTCTTATTGATGCTTCAGAGATAGACACAGGCTTGCCAGCTACTTTGGCAGTAATGTACCTTACATTGTTGATTATTTTGGATTTAGCAGACATCCAAAATTGTTCAACAAATGTAGTAGAGACTACGGGACTTACAGTGAGAGCATGATAAATGGAGCTTCGCGTAAGAAAATCAATAACTTCATGAAACTCTGCATTCCCTTCAGACTTCTCTAAATAAGCGACCATATTGTGCTTAGGGCATGATTCAAGAACAGCCATGGTGAATAAATTAGTGATCGTCGGTTGAGAGAGAGATTAGGGCTTGTATGGAAGAAAATATTTGAGAGTGATTACGTAAGGGAACTGTGCAATTGAGATGGGTTTATATAGGTTTAGCAAACCTAAAATCAATGAAACCGTTTCAAGTTACACTTTGTACCCTTGGCGGTATTTTCTTCAACGTCTCTATAGCGGTACTAACTTTGCCCAACGGTACTAACTTTGCACTGTCGGTACTAACTTGTGCCAATCAAAAAATGAACAAGTTTGGCAACAACAATACTTCAATACCGTCTTTATCTCTTCCCAAGGACTCTTGAAAACCCAATGAACTTCTTGAAATTCATCACCGATGGTTAAAAATGCTTCTACACACTGAACACTTCATACAAACTATACAACAATTCATATTGCCTCCCCTTAACTAATGCAGCTTATAGATTGATCATCCTAATAGTAACAACCAAGAACTAGAAGCTACTAACATCAAATGCCTTGGTTAGAAGATCAGCTACATTATCATCAGTGTAGATTTTAAGCACCTGTATAAGTTTCTTCTCATAAGCATCCCTGATGAAGTGATGCCTAATGGCAATATGCTTTGTTTTGGAGTGATATACTGGATTCTTGACAATGCATATTGTGCTTTCATTATCAATGTAGATCTTTGTGTTCATGAAATTGAACCCATAGTCTAACATTTGATTTTGAATCCAAAAAACTTGTCCACAACAATTTGTAGCAGTAACATATTCTGCCTCTGTAGTAGAAGTAGCCACAATGGTCTGCTTTTTGCATTGCCAAGAAATAAGTCTCTCCTGCCAAGAAATTGACAACCTCCTGTTGTGGATTTCCTGTCAATATTTGCTCCAGCATAGTCACTATCTGAGTAGGCTTCCAGGTTAAATAAGGACACTCTAGGATACCAAAGACCCAGTTTGGGTTTACCCTTTAGATACCTAAAGATTCTCTTAATAGCACTTAAATAAGAGGTCTTTGGAGTGACCTGAAACCTAGAACAAGCACAGACTACAAACATAATATCAGGCCTAGAAGCAGTAAAGTACATTAAAGAACCAATCATGGATCTATAAAGATGGACATCCACATCACTGGCTTCTTCATCCTTGACTAAAGGCTTCCGGGTCTCAATTGGTGTACTAGCAGTCTTGATATTGACAAAGTTAAACTTCTTCAGGATTTTTGCAACATACTTATCCTGACTTATAAAGATACCATCTGCTTTCTGTTTGACTTATAATCCAAGAAAGAAGGTGAGCTCTCCTATAGAACTCATCTAAAATCTACTTTTCATTCATGCCTCAAATTCATCACACCAAGATTTCTTTGTAGAACCAAATATGATATCATCTACATAAACTTGCACTAATATGATATCATGGTTGTCCTTCTTAATGAAAAGAGTCTTGTCAATAGTTCCTCTTCTGTATCTATTCTTCAACAAGAAAGTAGATAAAGTAGCATACTAGGCTCTAGGAGCTTGGTGTAACCCATAGAGAGCTTTCACTACTTCGTAGACCTTCTGAGGATATGTAGGATCTATAAAACCTGGTGGTTGAGACACATAGACCTCCTTATCAATTTTGTCATAAAGGAAGGCACTTTTCACATCCATTTGATAGACTATAAAGCCCATGTAAGAGGCAAAGGCTAAAAAGATCCTAATGGCTTCAATCCTGGCCATAGGAGCAAAAACCTCATCATAATCTATCCCTTCCTCTTGCCTATGTCCCTGAGCAACTAACCTTGCTTTATTTCTGACCACAACTCCTCTCTCATCCTTTTTATTTCTATAAACCAATTTTGTTCCAATTGTCTTCTTCCCATAAGGCAAATCTACAAGAATCCAAACTTTCTGAATCTTGAACTTCAGCAATTCTTCCTGCATAGCATCAACCCAACTTTCATCTTCAAGTGCTTCAGAGATCTTCTTGGGTTCATTTTGAGACAAGAAACAAGCAAAAAAACAATGCTGGAAGTCCTTATGATTATTTCTCCGTTGCTTTTGAACATAACTTACAAAAGCATAGGCTCCAGAACTTTTAGTCACTTTACTTCTTGTTTGAACTGCTGATTGTGGATCTCCAAGAATTAAAGTTGAAGGATGAATAGAGTTAATCCTTGATGTGGGAATATGACTGACATTCACAACAGTTTCTAAATTTGTGAATTCAGCCACTGCACCCTTATCATCATAAGATGAATTTGTAAAAATACCATCAGTAGGATTTTATAAATGTACTCAAGTGTAGGTATCTCTGAGTCATCTTGGTCAGGATTGGTTGGATTAGAGAAGGATAGTCCATCATAAGGATTGTCAGTACTAACTGGTGTGCTAGCAGTATTAACTATGTTAGTACTGCTAGTTTTAGCAGCTCCTGCTTGTAAAAGCAAATTCTTAATTTCTTGAGCAAACTCCTTCCTGAGAGCTTCAGCTGCATCATTAGCATCCTTTTCTTGCCTCTTAAGTCTTTCAAGTTCATTTAAAAAAGACTTGATCCTCCTTATCTACTGGCTTCTCATCTGTCTTTAAATCAGGATGTTTGGTAGGTGCTTCACCTGCATCCTTTGTTGTTGATCTCTTGACTGTTGAAGAATAAGAAGACCATATAGGCAATACAAAGTAGTCCTGAGCAGATTCATCCTCTTTTTCAGAATCACCTGCATCAATATTATCTTGTGTATCTGCATTGTGATTAGCTTCTTGTGGACCTGCATGTTTGTTAGCTTGATTCTCTGATCTCACGGGTTAATAATTCTTTGAATCGGTTAAATAATCAAGATCAAACAGCCAAGTTGGTCTTTTTCCTGCAACATTTGGTTTATTTTCTAAAAAGGTTATGTGTAGGTTTTCCTCAACTCTCTTGGTTTCTAAATTGTATACCCTAAAAGCCTTGCTTTGTAGAGAATACCCAACTAAAAACCCTTCATCTGGTTTCCCATCAAACTTGCCCAGATGGTCAATGGTATTCGATATGGTAGCTTAGCACCCAAAAGGGTCGAATGTAGCTTATGAATTGGTATTTTTACCGTTACAAGTTATAACGGTGTCTTATTATGAGGCTTGGTCAACTAATACCCTTTTAAGAAATAAGCAAGCAGTACTAACTGCTTCAACCCAAAAAGTGTTAGGTAAAAATGAATCTGCTAGCATAGTCCTAGCAGCCTTAATAAGGGTCTTGTTCTTTCTTTTAGCAACTCCATTTTGTTGTGGAGTTCTGACATTACTGTATTCTCTCTTGATCCCTTTTGACCCACATAATTCAATAAAATCCCTGTTCTTAAATTCTGTACCATTATCATTACATTATAATTATTTTAACTTTTGATTTAATTGGTTCTTCTATTTGTCTTATTAAAGTCCTTAGGATTCCACTAGTTTCATCCTTAGTTCTTAAGAAGAAACCCAACTAAACGCTAAAAAATTCTTCAGTGATAACCAGACAATAAGTCTTATGGTTTAAGCTCCTTACAGATGTAGGTCTCTAACAAATCGTATGAAGAAGCTGTAAGGAGTGACTAATAGAGCTCAATGATTTGGCCTTACAGGAGGCCTTGTGTTGCTTTTCTTTCTGACAAGCAACACAAGTGTGGTCATTTTGAAAAATCTTTGAAGATAAACCTCTTACAAGGTTTCCCTTCACAAGTTTATTTAAGTTTTTAAGATTAACTGACCGAACTCTATGCCATTTATTCAGATTCATCAATTGTGGCCTTTGCTAATTAACAAGCTAAAACATCCTGAAGGAACAAATGTTCTTTAAATTGAAACTGACATATTGTTTTTGTTAGGGATTTATGTTAATAACTTGTTTTCATCAAGGTGGTGTAACTTAAATTCAGGAGATAAAAACAAACCATTCAGAGTCGGTGGTAAAAGAACTTTGTTCTTCTTGTCACATATTTGTGAAACAGAGGAAAAGTAGATTGAAATGTGAAGTTCGTTCAATAAGCACACATCCTCAAAATTAACTTTCTGTTTTTTATTTTACCTTTACAGTTATGTACCATTTTACTTCCTCCAAAAGCAACAGGGCCACCATTAAAGTCTTGATATTCAGCAAGGTAGGCCTTGTTTCCAGTCATGTGCCTGGAACATCCACTATCAACAATCTCTTTGTGCTTTAAAGCTCTGTGTGGATAATCATGCACATCAAATAAAAGAGATTAGATTCTCTTAGGGATCTAAGCCTATTTAGGCTTGAGTCTGCCTAGTGGATCTTTGAAAGTGAAACAATTTCTAAGACTTGATCCACTATTGTATTTGGAGATATTTTGCCAGTGATATCCTTTTTGTCTCCAATTATAACCTGCTGAGGGCTTAACAGCATTTTCCCTTTCCCCCCAACAGCACTAACCGCATTTACCTCAACAATATTAATCTTTTGATATGAAAAATTTGTTTTAAGTGCTGTTGTGTTAATAAAAGGCCTTGAAAATGGTGAATGAGTTTTATGAAAAACAGTTTTTGATTTAACTCTATTCGCAACAGGTTTAACAATACTAATTTTCCTGGCATCATTAGTTAGTATTGTCTGACTGTTAAAATTATGCCTAGCAGTACTAACATTGTTAGTACCGCTAGCTCTAGCAGTATTAACTGGAAATTTTCCAGTTCTAGTTAGTATTGTTGTAGGAACAAATTGGTTTTTATGATTCACTAATTGCATATTGTTCCAAATTGGTCTAATCTTCCTTTGACTAGACTTTTTCCTCATGCTATTGTTTTTAACCAGCTTGTTTAGGCCATCTCTTTATGCGAAATCCAATCTCTAATTAGATGACTAAGACTTCCACATACAAAACATGCTCTTGCAGTAAACCCATGTCCCAACCCTTTCTTGTCAACTATAAGATTTTTACTATGTGTGAATTGATTCTTAACAGTTTCCCTAGGAGTTTTTACTTGCTTATTAGTACTAGCAAAACTAGGTTGTTCCTGTTCTTTTGTAGGTTGAGACACATGTTCATCTTCACTATCTGATTCATACTCCTCAATGATAGGAGCATCAGACCAAACCTTAGGTTGATTTACTACTTTGGGTTCATTTACAGTTGGTTCAGGCAAAGATTCATGTGTTTCAACACTACAATCTGATTCACAAGTATCAAAGTCACTGGTTTGGGTTTCAGATTCACTAGGTTAAGACGATGTTAGGACCATATGTAATTTGAGAGTAGGCGATTTTCTACATCGTCCAGATGGATGTAATCCCTGTCATGGTGTGGGGTGTACAACATGTATTTCCTCTGCTGTAACAACATAATCATACAAAGGTTGTTTTTCTAACTCACTTTCCTTATTCATAAAAACACTTTGTAAAACTTCATTTTCATAACTCAAAATGCCATCATATCTGTGATCCCCATACCCAAGCCCAAATTTATCATTAGCACTCATTTGGGTATTAAGCAGTTTACCAAGATTTTTAGAAGAGTTGTGCCATTTTTCTACTTTAGCTTTTAAATCTTCTTTTTCTTTTTGAGCTTCTGCCAATAGTTTCTTATGGCATTGTTAGGACATCAGGTTTAATCATCTAAGTATATTTTCTAAACCTTTATTCTGTTTTCATACCAAAGTTGTCCTTGTTTGATGAGCAACCTAATTGTGCTAAAACATTCTTTAGACCCTTGAGGTATATGCCTTTATTGCTATGCTTGCATCACTAAGTGGTTCTCTCTGTGCATATACAGTTTTTTGAAGTTTAGCATTAAGACTCTTTACCTCATTTGAAAAGGAAGTTACCTATGTGTTCTAAGCTTGAGTGTGTTGCAAGCCATCAAAGATAATCTTTCTTCTTCTTCTGAAACGTGCTGGTCACATCTACACCTTCTACATCATTAGTCATCAATGCTAGAGTCCTCCTGCCTTACCAGATACTTCTAACCATCTTATTGCCAGAGTTCCAAGACTTCTTCCTCCTACTATCTTGATTTCCCTAGGTTATACATTCTTAAGCAAAAATGGACCTGTCTTGTGGCAATTGTAGCACTCGAAACTTTGGTTTTATCAAAACCAACCGGTTATTGTGTGTGTACACCATTCTCGCTCACAGAAATCTCTCTCCTAATCTCTGTGCGCTTTCGCTCTCCGTCTCGAAAATGTAAGTCTTTTATTTTATCGTAAAATATATCACTTCTTCTGACTTGCTTTGTCTAAGCACTCGAGAAGAATCATGGCCGAATCTCGTACGCTTCAGTGTCTTACGATTCGAGTATGTGATGTCTGCGCTATCACTTGGTCAATAGGATTCTATGACTAAGGCGTGAGACTCCTACCGAGTCGGTCATGATCCAATTGAGGGCAAGACTGATACTTGGAAGTATGTCTATAGTCAAGTGAGTGAGATGAATGTGATCGTCTGTGTTCTATACTGTGACGTTGTAGTCAGACCAAGATGTATCTCAGAAGAGACTACTTCCAGTTCCTCGGTGTCCTGTACAACACAGCACTATTAAGTGTATCACTCGCCAGATGTTGAGATCTGCTACAGGACAGAATGAAATACCTCTTGTTTACTGTGCAATGTGAGCGATGAGATGCTCATGTAATAGATAGACACTATTCTTGTACATCATTCTCAAACGAGGTGTGATGATATTGTTACGTATGGAGATCTGTCGTGCTCACACGCGGCATTCAGGCCGATGCAGCTGCCTAGGTAACTTCAGAGGTCTGTGTGTGACCTAATCATCAGACTTAGAGTAACGGTGAGACAAAGCGTGTGATGATCACATCCGGAAGAGAATGTGCCTAGAGAGACATAGAACGAGAACTAGTGTGATATTATGCACATCTCTCAGTGCGATATCACTACGCCTCCCTGAATCTCTCAATAATGATCTCAGAAGACTTTGGAACATGTCATACTTTATGCATTCCCTTCTGAGTTTGTATACAGAGAATCCTTCAAACAGTTATCCGAACATGGGAATATCACTCAACTCCGGTTTCATCTGTCATTCGTGTCATTAGTGATTTCTTGTGCCTCCTAAAGTACTTATCCCATTGAACACGAGTATCTACTAGTTAGCCGCGTTCCTAATGCTAAGTATCACTGAACTCGCCATGCCTATTGTCTTTGATATTCTGCATCATCTATCATCTCTCTCTCGTCAATAGCGATTTTGGTGTCGTAGAGATAACCAATCTCCTCCTCCTCCTTTACATGCTATCACGCTCGAGGGATCTTATGAAATGACGCCAATGTGATGCTCAGTCACTAGGGTAACAGAC
Organism: Tanacetum coccineum; assembly: GCA_026074375.1. Taxonomy (NCBI): domain Eukaryota; kingdom Viridiplantae; phylum Streptophyta; class Magnoliopsida; order Asterales; family Asteraceae; genus Tanacetum; species Tanacetum coccineum. Next base: position 19,956 of record BQNB010066133.1, read on the forward strand.
AGCAGCGCGACTTATATATCAGCTAAAGTAGTCGTGTTTCTGCAGTGTTGTTTTGTGACATTCACGCTATCTTTCAACTTCTTCTCGCTTCGGATCTTCGTCTGTTGGTTACTTCGTGAGAGTCGCTCAAGATCTACTTGGATGTGCTTGTACTCTAATAGTGCTAGTCGTTTGTTGCACAAATGTATGTAATGGAGCGATACTCTTTCTCTTCGTGCAATGAATATTCTCACTATCTCACGTTCCAGAATCAAAAAGAATTTTAAGCAAATTGAGATGTTGTAAGAGTATATAGAATGAATATATCAGATATAGAGTGCCGAATACTGACATGCGAATGTATGAGAGTGCGCTGTCTCAGATGTAGACTTCATACTGCTCATTCATGCAGCAAGGTACTATGTAGTCTCGCTTGTCATTTGTGATAGTTTCCGCTTATTGTAGTATATGGTGGGTGATGTGTGTGTGTGATGTGGTTGCTCTCGCTCCAAAGACTGAGAATAGAGAGAAACCCCATCAAGCCTCTGTTCGTGCTCTAAGGGACGTCATGTGCTAAGTGATTGAGTGAGAAGTGGTTGCGGAGTGATTGTTCGGATTCCAGTGTGGACAGATGTCATATATGACGCGATGAAACCCTCAGGAATTGATGTCACGGCTTATGCCTATGATGTGCAGTAAGTTGACTGTCCTATTAGGTCGAGGAGTTTGTGCTTCATCTGTGTCGTCGCCTCTACCATGCTATACGAGAGATATCTCTCTAGAGGCTTGATACCAAGCTGTGCCAGTAGCGTCTTAGAAGCAAGTTTAGACTAAGACATTACTTCAGACCAAGTGCTATATAAGCGCGTCGTTTGTAGCGCATGTGGTCATAGTAGTCAGAGAACGCATATCAACTGGTATGCGACATATCAAAGAAGGATCAACGTGACGCCTCTCAGAGTGTTACTAATTTTATGTAGTGATTCTATACTCTACACACAGACTCCACTAATTCTCCGCACTTGTTTCACGCTTAGCGTGAATGTGATACTTATATCGCGAGTGTATCCTCCGTGTGCTACGTCTAATTGTGTGTCTTCTACAATATACCTCTGTCAGTATTTGTTGTCACTAGACCGAAGATAGTGTACCAACTGAGTACGGAATGGCAACGCTGTTGTTAAGAATGATCTCAGATACCTTTATATGAATCGATAGGGCAAGAATGAAGATCACAGAGTAGGTGTGGTTAGAGTGCTCGTGCAGAACATTCAGGCTGCTCTATTTGAGATAGGTTGGTGATCTCAATGCTCAGTATAATATCATAGTAATCGAGTTGACGTATCTTGAAATGTCAGGATTTACCTGATGTGCTGTGTGACTAAGTGTATGTGAAAGTGATCGCTCGACTTGCAAAAGGTGAAAGATAATAACTGAGATCGCATGTACTAGAATAGAGATATTTGCCTCTCAACACATGTATGATATGACTTATCTCAACTGTGTCTCACTCTGACTCCTGATTAGCTACATCTCACTCTTATCCTTACAAGCACACACACTCTTCCACAGTCGATCGCGCTAATTGTAAGATACTCGTACATGACCGCTATGTCTACTTGCTATAATTACGTTATAAACGAGTCACATATAGCTGACGCGATACCTGATAGTGTTCCACCAAGTCGAAGGCGCTGTTTTTATGAGACTAAGTAGAGATGAAGCGTTGATCTGAGGACTAAGAACACCATGTTGATTGTTCCGCGCATCCAGCTATTGTCTGAGAGCTGACTCCATGGTTTCAGTCTATACAGTATTATGTGTGTACTAGGGCGACTATATACGAACTCTCTAAGTAGTGCAATATTCTCAATGTCGTACTTTAGGTGATTGTGTTCACATGTGTACCAAGAAACGTCTCATGGTATCGGTGTCATAGTCATTCCCTTATAATCGCTAGATTTGTGCCCAACGCTTTGATAATTGTCATTGAGGTAGCGCTGTTGGTCAACTAGATTGCGCTCTCTAACGCAGAGATCATGTTGTTGGCTCAAGTGATGTGTTGTGAACTCGCCGTCTCTACGCGTTGGATGTTTCTGAAATATAGTGAGCTGACCGAGATGAGAGATGCGAGCAATGTGGAGGATTAGTAGTTCGCGTATTTTAGGTCCGATGTCTCGTTGAGTGTTGTCACACTCACACTCTCACTCACAGGTCTGTGGTAGCTAACAAGCTGAATTCATAATTGAAATGGAGAGATATGATGAAATTATAGTGAGACTTTCGTCGAGCGCAATATGATGAGATCGTGTATATGTCAGACCATGGGTGGACCACAAGATCGAAGTAATAGTAGACTCTGAATCACATTCAGTAGTCCAAAACGTTTATTATTGCACTAAGCTCATGACCCCGAAGCCTTAACTAGATTTATGCCAAATATAGGATGCTTGCCAACAACCTAACACCTCTCAATGTTAAAAGCACCTTGATCAAACTAGTGACCCAAGGAAAAGTGGGGATTGTGAGTCCCGATAGATCTATCTATAACACTCGCACTTACTACAATAGCAATTAACGGTTCATGATAAATAGGGACTTCACGGAAATAAGGTAACTTAGGCATTAATAATCAAACAGTAATCTGGATAGCATACACTTTGAAAAACACTTGTGTCCAATAGTAAAACAAGCAATGTAATTCACCCCGTAAAGTTTGTAAAACAATCAAGTAGTAAAAAGGGGGCTATGAACTCACCTCGAGTGAATGGTAATCAACAAGTATTCACAATAGAAAAATGCGTCACGAAGGAATCTAAAGGCAACCTAATCCAATATAGGTCGTATAAGTACTAAACACTTTGATTATTTATAGGTCGTATAGCTCATCATACTATCGTTCGGGCTATCATAATTTAAGAGGTCATGTAGTGACGTATGAGGAGCTAGGACACTTTAAATCGTAAATCCAACAACTCGTCGATACGCCACCCCGAAGAGGCCTCATTATGAAACTCCCTAGTAATATAGTACTTTGATTAACTAATACCACATATAATTCTATATAGCTACATCACCATCTAATCGTTTTAGTGAAATCATATTTATAAAGTAAAAACGTTTATAAGTATACTTTAGTAAAACTGGCGTAACTTTCTCGTTTTTAGTCCGTTTCTTTCGTTTCTTACGTCCACGCCTTCGTATTAAGACGAGTTATCAAAATATAACATTTTCAAAATTTGAGTTTTTCTGATGAATAGTGATTTTACTGTTCATAACAGTTATATATTTATTTTTATAGATTTAGTTATCGTAAATCTCGTAAATGTCGTAACTTATTCGTTTTAACTCCGTTTTTAGCGATTCTTTCGAGTACGTTCTCGTATTTAAAAGTTTTATCATATTAATGATGTTTTAAAAATATAAGTTTCTGTGGTGAATAGTAATTTTTATAAAAATAGTTTTATAAAAGTATATATTTAACGTAAACTTGAAATCGTCGTATCTTTTTCGTTATAAATCGGTTTTTCGAGTTTCTTATCATTTTGGAATCGTCATGAGGTGTATTATCTTTATAAAATGTAAAACCTACTGTCTAAAACACGAACTAAAACAGCCCACAAATGTCTTTAATCTCACATGAAATCATAAACTTTCCTTAATTAACTTTTAATCACTAGTTTATACTTAAACATTTTCCACTTAAACCAACATGTTAACATACTTATAATCTCATTATTCCATGATATTACCAATCACATATCATATGAAAAAGTGTACAAAATCATAATCACAAGTAAGTTATCCATTTAACATGTTTAAAACCCTAAATGGTGATTTAGTTATATAGAACATGTAAACACATAAAAATGATAAAAGTAAAGACATAAAGGTTTATAGATAACCTTATAGTGATAAATGATGAAAAGAAAAGAAAAATATTTTTTACTTTTTATAATTTTTTATTTTTTATTTTTTAACAAAAATAAAACTTTCGAAAACAAAAGGGTCTTCAAATCTTAATCAACAAACGCAAACGAAGGAATCTTAATCACAAATCCCCGACAGCGGCGCCAAAAATTGATTGTAGTTATACTATACTATATTAATACACAAAAGTATATGAAATAAATTCCTAAGTTGCCCTTGAAAATATTTCACACATAAATATATAATAATACGATACGTATGTTTTCCGATAAGTACTTTACCGAGTCGTTTCCCCAACGATTCGAGAAATTGAAACTCCATTTGTTATTGGACAATGATTTGAATGGGTTTGAAGATTGATTTGATTATCTATAGCTACTAATTAAAAAACTACAATTAAAATAAGCAAAGAAAAGTAATTAAATACAAAGACAATTAACGGGCACGAAAATAACGCGACAATTAAGCAACTATACTAAATTTTAACCCTAAGAGTGCCAAGTAAAATTCTAAACCTAAATTAAGATAAAAGAAAATTTTAAGAAAAAGAAAATTATTTTTTTTGATTATTTTTGAATTTTTTATGAATTAAAAACCAAATTAAACTATTTAAATCCTAGAAAATAGCAAATTAATTCCTAAAAATTCTAAAAAATGATTTTTAACTTTAGAAAAATCTAAAATATTCAGAAAACTATTTTCAACTATTTTAAAAATCAAAATCCTATTTTTAAAATTAAATTTGAAAGCTTAAAAATGAAATTAAAAATCTAAAAAGGGTAAAAATTATTTTAATAAATGTAAAACTAAAAGTATTTATTCTAAATCTAAAAACTATTTTTTTGTATTTTTAAAAAAAAAACGATTGTTACAGTCCTTCCCCGTTTAAAATGAGCCTTGTCCTCAAGGCTCAAGTTGGCGATCAACATGACAGAAAAGACGGGTTTAGAGAAAAAGATGCGGATATTTCTTCCGAATAATGTAATAAGAGGTGTAGATTATTAATTATTATTATTATTATTATTATTATTATTTTATTTTTTTTATTGTTTTTTTTTGAAACGGTAGCTCAAACGGTCGGATAACCAGTAACCCCCAACGTTACTTACCCCCCCTTTTTATACAAAAATTTCTCCTCCATTTATCCATATCGAACACCTTAATCTTTCACTTACATTTCACTTATCCAAACCTCTAAAAATGTTGCTACATCATCACGCTCATTATTGGCAGATGGCACCGCGAAAGTCACTAAAACACTCGTGCATTTATCTTCCTACATTCCCATAGCGAAGAAGGATTGTCAAGTATTTGGCCTTTATGCTATCAATTCTTGTGCCCCTCATTGTTTCTTAGCAAACGGCGTAGATCTCTTTGCAAAGAAATAGATAATAGGGGAGCGTTGTAATAAAACTTGTAATATCCTTTATGTTCTTATGTAATCCTTATTTCTAAGATAATAAAATGATGTTGTGGCAATAATTTTTTTGTTACATTTATTTATTCCTTTTGATAATGTTCGTTACAATAACGCTTGGTAACTCGTTTGCATTTCCCATTCTAAATTGATTTAACTTGGGTGTTTCACAAGATTTTGATATTTATTTGTTGCGACCAATGCACGGATCCCTAGTGGTTATATGTTCGCCTTCAGCTTAACAGTGTCAGTTGTAACACCTTTTTTTTGATGAATCGACTTTATATAAGTAAAGGTGGAGTTGAAAAGTCTGCTTAGGTTGGCTACTTTACTAATTCATTTCTAGAAGTAAACCGTTTTTATGAATACCACAGACAAAACTTGATGCAAAATAGAAAATTGTTTCTTAACAAGAAGTTTTAAGGTGACTACTCTCCACATGGCATTGGTCCCTTTCCCCTGAATTATACCAATAGTTGATCAGGCTATGTATATTTGAGGGCTTAACGATGCGATGCTCATTTTCGAACAAAAATTGTATATATGATGTTCCTAATACTTGTGGTAGTGATTTGTAAATAAAATTTATAGAGAGTTAAAAAGTATAAAAAGAATTGACGTTTTTAATAATATGTTTAATTTGATAGATAACTGAAATCATTCAGTACAACAGAAACTAAAGCGAAAGTAAACAGAAAATTAATCGAAAGTACAACATAAATTAAAGCGAGAAATTCCTAAAGGGAATAAGTCTAAGCATTGATATCATCCTCCATGTTGTTAAAGTTTTAGGTTGGTTTTTTTCCTCCTACCTAAGGCATGACACCGATTCCACGTTCTTCAGTACCTTTAAACTTTGGTTTCCCTTAGTTTCGTTCTTAAAACTCCGGGAAAATCACTCCCACTCCTGTAGTAGCCCTTGTTTCCTACCACCAAGCATGTCACATTTTGTAGCAAATTGCCTCCTGCTACAGGAATGGAATCCTAGTTCGACACTCCCCTTCCTGGAGTACCAAAGCTTGGGGCATTAACCACAACCTATTGAGGACACTGACCTGGCGGATATGATGTGCCTGCACCCATTGCAACCATGGTAAGTTCCCAGTGTAGCCCTCGAAACCCTTATCTGGGGCTAAGCCACAATAAACCTTAGCAACTATTCTTGTCTTTGGTTATTTGCTCTGGGATGATAGTTGTTCCATTGCTGGTCTTCTAACTTCTTTTATTGCTATCACAATTCCTTAATGCCTTAGCCTAACCTCTTGTTCAATCAGAATCTCGAGCCATGTTGATTGCATCATGCAAAGTCTCAGGCTATGAAGAAGTACCATTTTCCTTTGATTCCTCGGGAAAATCCCCTCGAATGATCAACTTTTCAAATCTTTTCTTTTCAGTTGACACCAACTCAGGATACATCAAAACCCAGTTCGTGAAGCGGATTGTTGTATGCTCGATGTCATCTCCTTTCAAAGTGACCAAGACCAAGCTCTTGCTCCATCCTTTGGATTCAGTTGCTGGGCAGTATTCAGTAGTCATCATAAAGCATTTTACAGTTCTCCAGGGGAATCTATTTAGCATTAGCAAGTCCCTACAGTTTTTGAACATTTCCGTTTCCACACCAGGTCAGAGCACTGACTCACCAAACGTGCACATAGAAAAATTTTCCATGTCATCTTTAAGCACCTTACAAATCTCAAACCACTTGCTTCAATCTTTTCAAACCAGTTTCGAACCAACGTTTCAGTCCGACTACACCTTCAGTCCCGTTGAAAGAGTGAGGTTTGCCGTTCGTAAATGTCTTATACGAACATCCATGCATCTCTGGTGCAACAGTCCCTCCAGTATTTGCTGATCCAGATCCACCAGCATTGTTTGAGTCAGTTCTTGTCTTTTCATATTCTTCAATAGCTTTGGCCACACGCTTTTCCACTATCCTCTTAACAGATTTCTTCTTAAATCTCCTAGGCGGCATGATTCTAGCCATGCAAGTACACAATTCGTTAAGAATTTATAATGGTATGCAAAGTCATGGCACGTGATAATAAGAGAGAAAAGGAAATAGAAAAGTGATATAAATAATCATAGTTTAATCAGGATGGTCAATATTTATATAATTGACCGATAGAAATAGATACTGATATGTCAAAAGATAGACGTAAGAGATCGAATTTAAACCAAGTATTATATATATAAGATTATATATAATGCAATAATGACAATCGGAAAAGTAAGTAAGGATCAGGGAATACGCGCGCGTGGATATCGGATAGCGATGAAGGATTCTGTATTTAAAAATGAAAGAAAAGAAAACCTTTAAACTTTGTGGTTATAGACTAGGTTTTGAAAATGACCCAGTTCCCTATAACCTTGGCTCTGGTACCATCTGTAACACCCCCAAAATCAGGTAGCAGCGGAATGGTAACAATGGGGTGCTACGTCAAAGTACAACAATCAAGATATAGAAAACGACCTTAAATGGACGTTTTAAGATAAGATTTCATTCGATGCCATAGCAAAATATCAGAGTTCATACATTAGGTCCCATATGTTTTAAAAGTCATAAACATTTCTGTTAGGAAATATATTGTAAAAGACTTAATACTGGTAGTATAACAGTTAAGTCTGGTAGTATTAGTTAGTTTTCGTGGCAGTAACAAGTTAAGTCAGCACTACTAAGTAATCGGCAGTACTATAGTTTAGTACTGGTAGATGCCATTACTATTGTTAGTACTTATCGTAATTTATTAGAAGGTCTTGTTTATGTAATAGGATAGTGATAATAGTTATCTTAGAGATATCTTAGGAAAGGATATGCATTATCCTTTCACATGTTTTGTAAAGCCTTCTAGGGTTTCCTTGGTGTATAAAAGGAACCCTACGGCATAGAGTTTTATATAACAAATAGAAGCATTGAAGCTTAATAGAAATCAATAGCAAAGTTAGTATTATATTCTTCTTAATACTTGTGTTAAGATTCCGCATTAACACTTGATATTCATAGTCAGTGTCTCTCACATAGTTGATTTGGATTTATTCAAGTTAGCTATTGTCTTACAAAGGCTATATAGATCTAAACAGAGGACCTACAAGTGGTATCAGAGCCAATAGAGGGACTCTGAGTAAGAAGAATCACTAGAACCACAAACAAACACTCTCCTACAATTCTTTACAAAATGTCTCAACCTGCTAATGATGAATTCTCTCAACATCTCAGTGATGATGAAGCATCAAATCATGAAGATGCATCAGACACTGGTGCTGCACCTAAACAACAACAACAGGTGATTCCTCAAACAACTGCTATCTCAAATATCAAACTCCCAATTCTGAAGAAGGAGGAGTATGATATATGGGCTATGGAGATGATTATTTACCTAATACATTGACAATGATGATAGGAAGTAATTCTGAATGGAAACTCCAAGAAGAAATTTCAACTAGAATAGGAAGGTGTAAATTATAATACTTCCACAGTTACTGCTGCAGAAATTCCAACTGTTGAAAAGGAAAGGAAAGGCTAAGAATATCTTGGTAGTGGTCCATAAAACTCCCAAGGAACATATGAGAAGATTTCATGGAATGGATGATGCAAAAGAAATTTGGGAAGCCATCAGAACTAGGTTTGTTGGTAATGCAAATTCAAAGAAAATGCAGAAGGCTGTTTTTAAACAACAGTTTAAAGCATTTACAATATCCAGTTCAGAAGGGCTAGAAAAGGGATATGACAAATTCCAACAATTACTTTCTCAGTTGGAAGCACATGGTGCTGAAGTATCAACTGAGGATGCAAATCATAAGTTTCTCAAGATCTTTCTGCCTACCAAGCGATGGTCCCATTCTGGCAATGACTATGAGAACTAAACCAGATGTTGACACTTTATCTATTGATGATCTGTACAATAACCTTAGGGTTTTTGAGCAGGAAATCCAAGGTGCCTCAAAAACATCTTCAAGTGCTCAAAATGTTGCTTTTGTTTCACAAAGCAAAAGCAACACTAATAAGGTTAAGTCTGGTTTTACTAGTACCTACAGTACTTGCACTCCTTCTACTTCTTCAACCAATACTCCAGAAAAAGAAGCTCTTGCTGGTTTTGCTGATGAAGTTATTTATTCCCTCTTTGCCAAACAATCAGAGGACTAGGACTTGCTTCATGAAGACCTGGAACAGATTGATGACTTGGACATTGAAGAGATGGACATAAACTGGCAGATAGCAATGATTGCTATACGAATGAAGAAGTTCTATAAAAAACCAGAAGGAGAGTTCGTGTTTGATTGAAAAGAGTCAACCAGTTGGCATTGAAAAAAGAGGCATGAATGCTTTAACTGTCACAACACTAGAGCATATGCAGGAATGTACAACCAAAATGGACACATGATGGAGAAGAAGAAAAGAGGACTCTTTTAACAACACCAAGAAGCTGGAAAGCCAGAGAAGAATCAGATGAGATTGCTGACATGGATGATGTATTGTCAATTGGAGGGAGAACCACTGAAATGAAGAGACAAATCATGAACCGATTGCTATCCAGCTCTATTATGAGGTACTGTAGTGTTTCTAAAACTTGCTTGATACATATAATACCCTTAAAGCACTGTGTGATGAATAAAATGAATCAGTTAGTTGATCAAGAAAGCACAAATACTACCTATAGTCAGAGCTGTTAAGAACCTAGAAGCTCAACTTATTACATTTCAAAACAACAACTTTCTCAAATGAAAACCTTACATATTCAGCCAATGAAATATATGAAAAAGATGAAAAGCTTAAAAAATATAGGAGGATTGGAATGAAAGCTGTAAAAGAAAAGGAACAATTACAGAAAACATTAGATTCATGGAAAGATTCTTCCAAGAATCTTTAGAGATTAATTAATTCTGGCATGAGTTCAATAGAAAAGTTGGCTTAGGGTATGAGATACAATCAACAATGAGGTTCCTAAGTTTATGAGGAAACTAAATGAAATTTATTCTATTTTAATTGTTAAGAAAGGTCTCAGTTGGAAAACCTTTGTATAGTAGAATTCAAAAAAACTAATGTATTTTTAAAAAGGTGTTATTTAAGTCCACAATAATGGAGATATACTCACAACACCACAAGAAGAGATTGATGAGTCTTTATATGTTCATGGGAAAAAGGGGCCTCAAGAGCCTGAACCTAGTCCTTCAGATGATAGAACCAGTGAATATTCTACCTGTCAATCTAATGACAGTGCAGGTGAATCTATTGGAACGTTCCTCTGAACATTCTGTTGATCTTGGAATCTCGATTTTAAAAAAGAGTACCGATCCAGAATGGTATGTGTCAACACCTATAACAAACAAATGAAAAAAGTTATGTCTTCTCCAAAATCAAAAGAGGTTAACCTAGTTGTGTACTCACACCTAAAAACTCCTAGGCAACCAAATCAAAGATCTAGAAACACCAAAGTTAACAAGAATAATTGCAAGCATAATGAATGAAAGAAAACTAGGGGGAAGTCACTCTTTATTACAAAGAAGAAATGATTTAGATTTGTGGTATTCAAAGTCTTTGATTAAAGATTTGACTATTTAATGAAAAAAATGGCAAGAAAGGCTGAGGTTAAGAAACAAAGGGTTTTTAATACTGATAACATGATGGCAAAACTAGTATGGACTAATACTGACATGATTAATCATGTTAATCAATTTGTTCCTAGACCAGTACAACTTAATACGGGTAGGCTAAACATTAATTCTGTTAGGACTAATATTAATACCGATAGGACAAATATTAATTATGTTAGGCCTAGAGTTAATACTATTAATTCTAATGTGTAATTGTTAATAGATCTAAGACAACCAGCCGGAAACCTACCAGGACATCAAACAGTTTTAGTCCTAAAAGACCACAGGTGAATCAATTTAATCAAAGAAGGCATTTTTCTAAATCACATTCATCTGTAAGAAGACCCTTTGCAAAAAATACAGCACAAATGTCTCATTCTCATGCTGTAAAGGGAAATTGGGGATCTGCTGTTAAGACCTCAGCAGGTTATAATTAGAGAAACACTAGCCCAAACTCCAATTGTAATGGTGGACAAACTTTTATTAGAATTATGATTACAAAAGGTCCACAAGGCAGACCCAAGCCTGTAAAGGCCTGGGTCCCTAAGAGAAACTAATTTCTCTTTTTCATGTGCAGGATCATCCACTGAAGAACATGGTAGATAGAGGTATATTTGATAGTGGATGCTCAGGGCACATGACAGGTAACAAGGATCAACTAGAGGATTTTGAAGAATTCAATGGGGGATCTGTTACCCTTTCGGAGGTAGCAAAGGCTACATAAATGGTAAAGGAAAAACAGATTTTTGGGTTAAATTAATTTAGTAGATTTTGATAGTGGTCTTTGTGTAAAAGAATAGGCATTTTTAACCTTTTCTTAATATCACTAATATGTGATAAGCAGCACAATGTTCTAATTTACTGAAACTGAATGTCTTGTTGTGTCTTCTGACTTTAAGATGCCTGATGAAAATCAGATACTTCTAAAGGTTCCTAGACATCACAATATGTACAGTTTTGATATGAAGACACCTTCTCTCATAAAAGGTTTTGCCTGTTTGATTGCTAAAGCCACATCTGATGAATCTAGAATGTGGCACAGGAGGTTAGGTCATATCAATTTTAAAAACCTAAACAAACTTGTGAAGGGAAACCTTGTCAGAGGTCTACCTATCCAAGGTTTCAGAAATGACGCATACATGCTTGCTTGCCATAAAAGGCAAGCAACACAGGGCCTCCTGCAAGGCTAAATTAGAAAGATTAATCACTGAGCCATTACACACCTTGCATATGGATCTTTTTGGACCTACTTCTGTAAAAAGCATTAATCATGCAAGTTATTGCCTTATGATGACTGATGATTGTACCAGATTTAGTTGGGTATTTTTTTGGCCTCTAAGGATGAAACAAGTGGGCATTCTCAGCAACTACTCATTAGGTAGATTGCAAAACTACTTAATCATAGGGTTACAATCATTAGATCAGATAATGGCATTGTATTTCAGAATAGAGATAGTTTGTAATTCCTGAGGAAATAAGGAATAAAACAAGAGTATAGCAATGCCAGAACTCCACAGCAGAATGGAGTTGCTAAAAGAATGAACAGGACCCTAATTGAGGCTGCTAGGACAATGCTAGCAGACTCCTCATTACCATCGACTTTTTTGGGCAGAAGCAGTTAGTACAGCTTATGCTATATTTTAATAGGTAAGAGTGACTAAACCTCAATACAAACTCCTTTTGAAGCTTTTGTTGGCCACAAAGCCAATTATTATTTACATAAGACCTTTTTTTGGGTTCGATGATACAGATTTTAATTACTCTTAGTGTGCTTGGCAAGTTTGATGGAAAATCTGATAAGGGTTTCTTAGTTGGTTACTCACTAAATAGCAAAGCTAAAGGGTTATAAAATTTTAGTAATAATAAGAGTAGAATATATCTCATGTCAATTTAACTTGAAATTAACCCAATGTCAAAGGAGTAGGGTATAGATGGATGTTTGATATTGACTATCTTACTGATTCTATGAACTATATTCTGGTATCTTTGGAGAATCAAGCTAACCCACATGCAGGTGCTTCAGAAGTAACTAATAGTGCAGGTACTTTACAAACTCTAAATTCTATGAGGAAAAAGATGAGGATGTAGAGCTTATTGTTGTGCCTTCAGCTGTAAAGAATACTGAAGAAAAAGTTGAATCAAGGACGTCTTCCACAAATTCAAAGAAAGAGGAGATCTTGACAGAACCTCAACAAAAGAAGGAGGCTTCTTCTACTGACACTTTAGAAGATAATCCTAAGATTCAAGCTTTTAGAAGAGAGTTGGAAGAAATTGCCCTAAAGCATTTAGGGACAGTACCTGAAAACAACTCTACCAGTACTCCTTCAGTTAATACTGGTAATCAGACAGTTAATACTGGTAGGCTTGATCCTGATGATTCACCTATGCCAGAGCTCGAAATCTTTCACAAGTCTGAGACAGGAATTTTTGATGAGGCATCTTATGATGAGGAGGGTGTGATAACTGACTTCAACAGTTTACCAACAGAAATTGAAGTCAGTCCTACTCCTACACTTAGGATTCATAATATTCACCCAAAAAGTCAAATACTTGGTGATCCTAAGTCAGCTGTGCAAACTAGAAGCAGAGTGCAGCAAAAATCAGGAGCTCATGCTCTTCTCAGTTATATTCAAAAGCAGCAAAGAAACAATCACAAAGATCAACAACATTGTTTGTTTGCCTGTTTTCTATCTCAGGAGGAACCTAAAAAGATTGCTGAAGCTCTACAAGATGACAGTTGGGTTCAAGCCATGCAAGAAGAATTGTTACAGTTCAAGCTACAACAAGTATGGGTTCTTGTAGATCTACCTCATGGAATGAAGGTGATTGGTACAAAGTGGGTCTACAGAAATAAAAGAGATGAAAGAGGCGTGGTTGTGAGGAATAAGGCAAGATTGGTGGCCCAAGGGTACACACAGGAAGAAGGTATTGACTATGATGAGGTTTTTGCTCCTGTGGCAAGAATAGAAGCCATCAGGCATAGCATGGATTTGCAGATGTAAGGCAGGCGTAATAAGGTTTTTAGATTTTCTAAACTTTCAGTAAATACTTAATTCTGGTTGAAAAAGAGTTAATTCAGGTTGAATCTTAATTAATTCTAGTTGACCAAAATTAAGTCTGGTTGTGTAAATTTTAATACTGGTAGGTTATTGTTAGTGTTGGTTGCGGGAAAATTGACTTTCTTCTGCTTTAACACTATTTAAATGTTACCGTTACAGATTTTTATGGTGCTATTGTCGTTAATAGAGAAGCTATATATAGATAAGTTTGATTTCTCTTTCATACTTATCTTTTTATTGCTATCTCCTTTTCGCAAAGTAAAAATCTTCTTTAATTTTATAACGAATACAGTCAATTGTCTTGTTACCAGCATCTACAACCTCACACGCATTAAAACCCAAGTACACATCCATACCTTTTATTGATACGTTTGTCTCATGGCCCAATTAAAATATTGTGACAAACACAATCAAGTAGGGTTTTTGCGCAAGCCTGACGAAAGTGCAGGATTTGCAGGGATAGTGGATTTTCTACGAGGTTCCAACCTCAGGTATGCTTTAACTTCTAATCCTACTATCTATGATTCCCTAATAAAACAATTTTGGCAGACTGCTACTACCAACACTATTGCTGATGGGACTCTAGAAATACATGCAACTATTGATACCATAGGGTATAAAATCACTGAGGCATCTATTAGAGATAAGCTTCAATTAGCAGATGCTTCTGGGATTGCAATGTTGCCTAATGATGAGATTTTTGAGGGGATGGGGCAAATGGGGTATCCTACTGATGGAACTTTCACCT
>BQNB010066134.1:2744-28423 GCA_026074375.1 Tanacetum coccineum
TGATTCTTATAAGTGAGTAAATTTAACTTACACTGTTTTATGTTTAAATACTATGAAAGATAACTGGGTAAACTTTTGACATAACAATCTTTCTTTATTTAAATATACAAATAACCTAAGTTAATTAGTAGCAAGTGAGCATAATTACATTGGTGCAAAGTAATGCAAACATATTACACTTCATTATTTGAGCTTCAAATTATTTAAAATCATTTGTACATAATAAGGCTACGCTTCACTACCTTCTCTCAGATAACGATTTTGATGTGTATTTTTAGTTATTTTTCTTGTGGGTCTTAGATGCTTATGCTATACGTGGCTAACCGGATATGTGTTACATAATCACCGAAGTTTATGATTTCGTAATTTGATTTACCTTCTACGATATGACCAGGCTGATTTAATTTGATTTTGTCTTCTATTTAACAAGCATGATTGCTCATGCATTGTTGCGGGACGTTAATTTTTTTTCAATATTTTTTTGGGCATAGCGTAGGGCAGGTTTTGATTAAATAAGAGCTGGACTTTCCGCGCGTTGTGGCGGGGTTTATTTTTGTGCGATTTGATTACGTAGGCCGAGCGTTGCCACGGGGCATAATTTTTGGCAAATCTGTTTCGAATGAATATTGAGTGGAAATCTGTCCATGCGTTGTGGCGGAGCTAACTCGTATGTAACACAGGTTTTTTATTTCGCGGATCATTTTTTTAACAATCACGGGCGGGTGTTTTTTGATCTGAATGAATCCGTAGATAAGTGTTATATATTTGATTAATAAAGTTTATTACATTAAAAAGTCATGAATAGTTAAAAGTTGAGGGTACGTTTTGTAAATTTTCTTATTTTTTCTATTTATGTTAAACTTCAACATTTTTTATAAAATCGTACGTATGTCGGAAGCATTGTCATATTGGGCTTGTTTTGTTCAAAATTCCAATATCTTTTTGTGGGTATTTTTTAATCTGAATGAGTCGGTAGATATGTGGTATATATTTGAGAAATAAAATTTATTATATAAAAAGTCATAAATAGCTAAAAGTTGAGGGGCCATTATGTAAATTTTCTTTTTTTATATAAATTTTGGGCCGGTCAGAAACTTTTTTTCCTTTATTTGGGCCGGTTGTGAGCCGACTTTTTTTCTTTTGGAAAACGACGTCGTATTTTTTCGTTTATAGTATATATAATAATTAAGGTTTCACAAACGATAGTGCTTGTGTCTATTAGTCCTCGATGTTCTATGAGAAACTTGCATAACACCAGTTGATCTCAAATAAAAAGAAAAGTTCATTTACATACCAGTTTCTCTTCATATAACAAGGGACAAATCTTCACCATCAATTTGAGTTTGATCTAATGATGGGGATTAATCTAAGATTTAATTTTATTTAATGAATAAGATTAAACCTTAAAAAACATCCACCACCCCTTTTTACTTTTGTGTTTTAATTAAAACACACTTTCACCCTGATTTTTAAAAATTACATATCGCAAAAACCGCAAAACGTTAAGATACATAAATTACACCATCGTGACGAGCATTAAATTATCTTTCAATAGAGAGGCACTTTCATATCCTTTCGACAAACTTTTTTTATTTTTTTGTTTTTTTTCGGTGTAGTATTTTGTTTGATAAATCACGTGTGATATTACACTAATCTGTAAGTTAGTACACTTCACATGCTTTCGTAAAACGGGTATATATATTTGTGTGGAACTTCAACTGACTCATCCTTTTTGCCATTGAAAAGTATACATCATTAGCTTTCCGAACCATTTATCATACATAATTTTTAGACCTCCAAATCAAAATAGTTTATTTATAGAAGTTGGTGAATATCAAAGAATTTTATATTTTATCATCAAACCTACTTGAAGTATCACATGTGATATAACATATTTGTACGTTCGAACACTCAACATGATGTCATAAAATGAGCGTAAGTATTTATGTAAAACATTAAATGGTTCATCATGTTTGACATTAAAAAATAAACATCTTTACCATTCTAACCATATATCAAACATAATTTGTGAAAATTAAATTAAAACACTATTTTCTCACAAAACTATGTTTTAACCCTTTTAATCTCACTAACAGTATAATATCACAAGTGATACATAACATTGATTACATGTTAAGAATTTCAAATATAACCACAGTTAGTGTCACATTATAATGCTTTATCACATGTGATATTAATTATATGTTGAATACCATAACTAATGTCATATTATATTCCTTTATCACATGAGATATTATTATTTATTTATTTATCATTGGTGATACTACAATGTCAGGGGTAATAAATGTTAAGCCACGGGTGAATCTTACTTTATAAAGGTATTGGTATAGGGTTTAGTGGTTAGGGGTTTGGGGGTTTTGGTATAGAGTTTAGTGGTTAGGGGTTTAGGGTATAGATTTTAAAGTTTATGTATATATATCATTGTGATATTACACATAGTGGTTTGAGGTTTAGGTTTTTGGTATAGGGTAGTGGTTAGGGGTTTAGGATTTTTGTATAGGGTTTAGTGGTTAAGTGTTTAGGTTTTTTGGTATAGCGTTTACTGGTTAAGGGTTTAAGTTTTTGGTATAAGGTTTAATATATATCACTTGTGATATTATACCTAGTGGTTACGGGTTTAGGATTTTTGGTATAGGGTTTAGGATTTTTGGTATGAGGTTTAGGGTTTTTGGTATAGATTTTAAAGTTTATGTATATATTGTTAGCCTTAATTTTTATTAAGTCAAACAAGAATGTTATCGGTCTTATTAGTCACAATTAGTCTTGTTAAGTAATAGGCTAGTCAAGTTAAATGGGCTTGGAATATAAACAAGTAATGTCCACGTAAAGGGCTCAAAGCCCATGAGAAGCCAAGCCCGGCCCATAGAAAGCCCATGCACCATAAGTGAAGGCATAGGGTATAAAAGGACCTTCTCCACACATGGAGATGGTGTTGGTTGCATTTGCTCTCATTTGTAATCCTTCACTTCTCTCTCTAATCTAATCTTTCCTTCTTGTTTCTCTCTCTACTTTCTCTCTCTACATTCTAGCTTATTTTTCTACTCAACCTTGCTTATTGGTATTGCTTATAGTTGTGTTTGGATCATTATATGATGGGATAACAAGTGGTATCAAGAGCCAAGGGGGTAATATTTAGTTGTGTTATTTTTTATTTTATTTTTTTGGTTCGAATTTTTTATAAGAGTGATTTTCATCTTTCTTTCCATTCAAGGTTCTAACTTGTCTAAGGTTTAGAAAGTATTAAAATTCAATTTTAGATTTGTTTTTATCATTTTCGTGTTGATTTTATCACTTTCGGAAAGGAAAAATACTGTTCCGAGTTTAAACAAAATTCAATATGAGTTTCATGAAGAACAGTTAGTACTTCCGAATCTGGTTTTAGGAAAAAGTAGTACATCGAATTTGCTTATATATATCGAATTTGTTAGAATTTGATCAAATCAATCTGTAGCTCAATTGGTTTGTATGTGAGTCTTAAGTTCTGATTGAGAAGGTCACGCGTTCGATTCTTGCAAAAGGAATTTTTTATCTCTGTTTTGAAAAGAAAAAAGTAACTACCGAATTTGACAAACTGGTCCTATCGAAACTGTCTTATATATCGAGTTTGGGAATTTCTAACACAAATGCGTAATAACTCAGTTGGTTAAGTGGTGTTTGTTTGGGTGTGATACAGGTCCCTGGTTCGGTTCTAGGCAGAAGCTCATATTTTTTTATTTTTTTTCTCTTGATCGAATTTGCTAAGAAAGTCATATTGTTCATAGATTGAGTTGTAAAAATATACATGTTTTCGGTTTTATCGAAAAGTGTATTTGGATTTCGATTCATTCTTGGAATTTAGCATAAAAGTTGTAATAGATACACAAATTCTCGGTTTTATCGAGTTTTGTGTTAGGAGAGGTATTATCGAATCTTGTTATAGGACAATTGTTAGATAATTTTCGTTTGTAATTTTCATTGATTTTGATCGAAATTGACTTCAAGTTCTATCCGAGACCTAATTGTCCGAGAAAGATTTCTATCCGATAAGTTTCGTCCGAATTTGATCTTAGACTTGTCCGATAAAAATTTCGAGTTTGTTCTATCCGATATCGATCAACATTTGCCGAATTTAGTTACCGAATTTGTTACTGAATTTGTTAATCGGACTTGTTTAATCGCAACTAAAACCGAATTTGAACTTAAATGTCATCACAACACAACTTTATCTCCTTAAGATCCGATATCCATTCACAACATCAAAATGTCAAATACAAATACCAATTTGCAAACTCAAACATCTAATGCTCTTCATAAAGCTATCATGAAAGCTGGTGGCAAAGATCGTCCACCAATGTTAGCTCCGGGTAATTATGTTCAGTGGAAATCCATAATCAAGAGATACATCGACACCAAACCAAACAATGAACTCATCCACTATTGTCTCCATAATCTACCATACAAGTTCAAATGGACTGAGAAGACCGTTCCAGTTGCTGAAGGTAGTTTTGAAACAACTACAGAAGGGTATATGGAGAACTATAAGAATGTTTCAAAAGACATACAAGATCAACTAAATGCTGAAGCTGAAGCCGTTCAGATCATTCTCACAAGGATAGATAACGATATCTACTCCACAGTTGATGCATTTCCTAATGCATGTGAAATGTGGAAAGCCATCGAAAGGTTGAAGCAAGGTGAATCAATCAATGTTCAAGATATTGAAACCAATTTGTATTAGGAATTTGGAAAATTCACATCACAGGTTGGTGAATCACTTGAATCATATTACTCAAGGTTCTACAAGATGATGAATGAGCTTGTCAGAAATCAGTGTAATGTTACCAATCATCAAGTGAATGTTCAGTTCTTACTTCAACTACAACCAAAATGGCAAAGGTTTGTAACACTTGTTAAGTAGAGTCAAGAGCTGAAGACTGTCTCTTATCACAAACTTTATGACATCCTGAAGCAACACCAGAATGAAGTCAACAAGATAAGAGCTGAAAGACAAGCACGTACTGCTAATCCACTTGCACTTGTTGCTCAATAACAACCAGTTTACCATCCTTAAAACCATCCTACTCACTACATTCACAATTCTTCAACTAAATCACAACAAGCTGCTACTAGAAACAGAGGAAAAGCAATTGTCAACTTTTCTACACCCACATATGAACAAGAACCTACTATGGTTGCTGACGTTGATGAAATGTCAAAGGATAAGGAGATTGATAAACTCATGGCTTTAATTTCTCTATCATTCAAGAAAATATACAAACCTACCAACAACAACCTCAGAACTTCATCAAACACCAGTAGAGCAAATCAGGTAATACTCCAAGGATTAACAGAGGCACTGGGTATGATAATCAGAGGGTAGTTAATGTTGTTGGGGCTAGGGAGAATGTAGGTACAACGGTGGTGCAAAAGTCTGGGATTCAATGTTATAACTGCAAGGAATATGGGCATGTTTCAAGGGAATGTCAGAAACCGAAACGCGTAAAGGATGCCGCTTATCACAAGGAAAAGATGTTATTGTGTAAACAAGAGGAAGCTGAAGTTCAGTTGAATGCAGAGCAAGCTGATTGGAGGGATAAAATTGATGATGAGTCTGACGATCAGGAATTGGAAGCACATTATATGTACATGGCACAAATTCAAGAGGTTACTCTAGATGATGCTGACAATTCTGGACCCATCTTTGATTTCGAGCCGTTGCAAAAGGTACAAACTAGTGATGAAAACTAAAATGTGTTTGCCATTGAAAATGAACATCTTGAGCAACCTGTTTCTGCTAATGACACATATCTGGAGGAACAAGGTAACACTGACATCACTATTGATTCATTGGATATGTGTTATGACGAAGAACAGGATGACCAGGATGATACTAATGAACTTGCTCAAGAATGTGATTTGCTTGCTTCTTTAATTAATAAACTAAAATGTGAGATTGATGACAGGAAAAACCGTAATAAGTTTTTGGAATCATCAAACAAGGCTTTAATTAATAAATCGAAAGGTGAACTTGAGGATTTCAAAACCAAGAATAATAGTTTAAAATCATCAAATAACCATTTCAAAGAAGCAAACAATAAACTGTCTAAGACAAATCAGTTGATGTTCAAAGACCTTAAAAAGTTCCAATCGGAACTTGATAAGTATCATGATGTGAATTATGCGTCAAAGGTGGCAATTGAGTGTGCAAAAGCTAAAGGGAATTTAGTGTCATACAAAATGGAATCTAAAAGGTCATCTAATGAATATACTCAAAAGATAAACGATTTAAATCAAACGATTTCGGATATGAAAAAGGAGCTTTTTGCACGTCAGAAACCATCTCCATAATGTCACAAGAAAAAGAGGCTCAGATTAAGTTTTACAAAACTCGTGAAGACAAAGAACTTGATAAAGTCATTGCTTTAGAAAACAAAGTCAAGGTTTTGGATGATAATGTATATAAAACAGGTCAATCAGTTCAAACAATGAATATGCTTAATCGTAATTGTAAAATGAGTTTTGAAAAACCTGAGTTCCTCAAGAAAGCTCAAAGAGAGAATCCTCGTCTGTATGATATAGGTTGCTATAATGATAATCTTGCTTTAATGTTAGCCCCTGAATCTAACGAAATGATTCGTTTTGACAAAGAAAGTCGATCAAAATTAAGCGATTTAATCAGACCTTTTGATTATGACCAGTTTAATAATCTTTATGATTTGTTCGTTCCACAACGTGAAAAGTCGCCTGAACAACACTATTTTTCAAAAACATCAAAGATGAGTCATACATCTTCAAATAATGAAATTTCCAAAGAGTCTTTTCATAAACAACAAACTTTGTTAGAAAAACGAATTGATGAATCTATTCCTTAGGATCAAAAGTGTAAAAGCTCTAAAGAACTTTTCAAAATTAAAAAAAGTGTTGACACGATTTTTGATGGATTGGAACGCTGCAAACAAACGATCGCTAAAAGAACATATTTTGGTAACACAGACCCGTTCATTCAAAACACAATCGAAGGAAATTTTTGCCCCCAAATTAGAAGAATCAATGCGGACTTAGAAAAATTTCACTTGTGTTTGAACGATGAAATGATTGCTGATTTGAGATATTTTTATTCTCTTGAACATGAAGTAGACACTCTCAAATCTCAACTGGAAACTCAAAAAACACAGTTTTTAAATGAAATCGACTGACTTTCAAAGGAATATTACTATGCTGATTACATGAATGCAATACTTGGTGTGTACACTGATCTGGATGAAGTTACTAATTTGCAATGTGATTATATAGAAACTTTAGAAAAATGTGAACATCTTGAAAAAGAGCTTTCAAAAAGTAGATCAATGTCAAAGAGTTTTGAAGCACTTCAGAAACATGTGATTAATCTTGAACTTGATTTACAACAATGCAAAGAAAAGATAAAAAATGACAAATCTTTCAAAGAAAATCAGTCAAACGTATTTCTGAAAGAACGTGAACAATATTTTGAAATTCAAGACTTGAAAGCTCAATTACAAGACAAAGGAATTGCAATAAATGAGTTGAAGAAACTCATAGAAAAGATGAAAGGAAAATCTGTGGAAACTAAGTTTGAAAAATCATCGGTTATTCGACAACCGAATGCTTTTAAAAGTCAAAGACAATCAATTTTAGGTAAACCAGCTACTTTTTCAGACTCTCTTGCAAAGACAGATTTCTCAAAGTCAAAGTCAGTTACCACAAAAAATGTGTCACATGATTTTTCAAAAACAGTCACTGCACAAATTTTGCCTCAGAATGTGTTGCCAATTTTCAAGAACACAAATGTGATTGCTCCAGGAATGTATAAAGTACACATAAATCCTAATCAAACTAGAACACCACAGTTGTCTCAAGATATAACAAAACTTAACAAACACGTGTCCTTTTCTACAGGAGTAATTCCCACTATTAGTGTTAGCAGACCACAGCTTAAGAGCAATCAAATGGGAGATATAGTCATGCCTAACAATAGTCAAGGGAAGATGCAAGAAGTAGAAGACCACCATAGGAATTTTAAGTTTTCAAATAATAAAACGTCTGTAACTGCGTGTAATGACTGTTTGAATGCTAAGACCTCGAATGTAAACTTTGTTTGTGTTACTTGTGGAAAATGTGTGCTAAATGACGATCATGATATGTGTGTTCTTCACTATATTAATGGCGTGAATTCTAGGACTAGACAACCAATTGTTGAGCCTATTAGTACTAGAGAACCCAAGCAAACTATGAACCAATCTGCTGCAACATCCCATAAGAAAACAGTTGCAACAGACCCCACTGTCAAGAAACCTAGAGACATAATTAGGAAGATATATGAGCAAGTTAGTAAGACATGCACTTGGTGGTAACCTAAGTTTACACCACTCGGATATAAATGGAAACCTAAGTCCCCAACCAGAAAAGTCAACCCTAATGTTAGTATGCCTCTAGGAACTGCATCTAGAACTACTAATATTTTGGAACCTATGACTCCTAGGTGTTCCACTGTGTCAAATACTCCATTGTCTTCTAATTCTTTTACAGCTCGTAGAGATAATCCTATTCATCGTCGACTCTAGGTGCTCAAAGCGCATGACGGGAAATCTCAAGCTTCTAACTAATTTTATGGAGAAATTTCTGGGTATGGTGAAGTTTGGGAATGATCAAATTGCACCGATTCTTGGTTATGAAGATCTGGTTCAAGGAAAAGTCACTATCAAAAGGGCTTATTACGTCGAAGGGCTGAATGATAATTTATTCTCTGTTGGTCAATTCTGTGATGCGGATTTAGAAGTTGCTTTTCGGAAATCTACATGTTACATCCGTAATTTGACGGGAAATGATCTACTCACAGGTTCTCGTGGCACAAATTTGTATTCCATCACTCTTTAAGACACATCCACTCCCAATCTAATTGGCTTAAAGGCTAAAACAACATCATCCCAAGCATGGTTATGGTATCGCCGTCTTTCTCATCTAAGCTTCGACACCATCAACTTGTTTTCAAAGAATGATATTGTGATTGGTCTTCCAAAGTTAAAATTCATCAAAGATCATCTTTGTTCTTCTTGTGAGTTGGGGAAAGCCAAACGAAAGTCTTTCACACAAAGACTATCCCAAGCTCCAAAAGACGGTTACAACTTCTACACATGGACTTATGCGGTCCCATGCGGGTAGAAAGCATTAATGGAAAGAAATATGTTCTCGTAATTGTTGATGACTACTCCAGATATACTTGGACTCACTTCTTGAGGTCCAAAGATGAAACACCTGCAGTTCTCATTGATTTACTCACACTTGTTCAAAGAGGACTTCATGCTCAAGTTAGAATAGTTTGAACTGATAAAGGTACGGAAATTCTGAATAAAACTCTTCATGAATACTTTGCAAAAGAAGGTATAAGACACGAAACGTCAACTGCTCGAACACCTAAACAAAAGGGCGTTGTCGAAAGATGAAACCGTACTCTTGTTGAGGCTGCTCGAACAATGTTAAGCGCCGCTAAAGTTCCTTTGTTCTTCTGGGCTGAAGCAATTTCAACAACATGTTTTACTCAAAACCGTTAACTTGTAATTCCTCGCCATGAGAAAACACCTTACCACATCATCAATGCCCGGAAACCGTCAGTTAAGTTCTTTCACTTTTTGGCTCTCTTTGTTACATCGTCAAAGATGGTGAAAATCTTGATAAGATAAAGGAAAAAGGTGATGCATGTATTTTTGTAGGGTATTCTACTCAGTCAAGAGCCTACAGGGTATTTAACAAAAGAACAAGAATAATAGTTGAAACCATTCATGTTAACTTTGACGAATTGCCTTAGATGGCGTCAGATCACGTCAGTTCTGACCTCGTTCCACAATGTCCGACAACGGCACTTGAACATGACAGTTTAAGTCCCGGTCCCCAAAGTCAAGAAAATGTTCCTCAGGCAGCTGAAACAGTAACAACGTCAAATAAGCTGGATTTGCTATTTAGCCCGATATTCAATGAATTAATCAATGGAACTACTCAAGTTGTGTCAAAGTCTTCCGCTGTAAAAACTGCTGATGCACCTAATCAACATCATCAACAACAACAACACACAACTCCATCTACTTCAACAACCGTTGCTGCAGATACACATCCATTGAACATTCAAACAACACCTGAAACTACAAGTTAAGCACCAACTCAAGAACCAAGTGTCACTGCTACTGAGAACATTAATCAAGCAGAAATCAATAAAGAAAATGCACAAGTTGAAGACGATGAATTTATTAACATCTTTAGTACACCGGTACAAGAACGAGGGGAGACATCGTCTCGTTATGTTGATTCGTCAAACATGCATATATTCTATCAACACTATCCTTCTGGACAACGTTGGACAAAAGATCACCCGTTAGAACAAGTCATTGGAAATCCTTCTTAATTAATTAGAACAAGACGTCAGCTAAAAACAGATGGCGAGATGTGTATGTTCGCACTCACAGTGAGTCGAGCCGAACCGAAGAACATCAAAGAAGCCATGGATAATTTTGCATGGATTGAATCGATGCAGGAAGAACTTCATCAGTTTGATCGATTAGATGTATGTGAATTAGTCGACAAACCACTTTGCAAAAATGTCATTAACTTAAAGTGGCTCTAGAAAAAGAAACGTGATGAGGAAAATACTGTTATTCGCAACAAATATCGTCTTGTAGCTAAGGGCTATGCTCAAAAAGAAGGAATTGATTTCGACGAGTCATTTGCACCAGTTGCTTGGTTGGAGGCTGTCCGGTTGTTCATTGCATACGCTGCACACAAATCATTTACCATAAACCAGATGGACGTCAAAACAGTATTTCTTGACGGTTCTCTGAAGGAAGAAGTGTACATAAACCAGCCAGATGGATTTGTTGACCCATATCATCCTGACCAAGTTTACCATCTTAAGAAAGCATTATATGGAAACCATGCACCAAGAGCGTGGTATGATGAACTCTCTATCTTACCTGGGTTATCCGAAGGATTCTCAAAGAGTTCCCATTGATCCAATCTATACATAACTAACACATGGGTAAGACATTCTTGCTTGTGCAAATTTACGTTGATGACATAATTTTTAGTTCTACGAACCTCAACTTTTTAAAACGATTTGGGAAAAAAACTAATTGCTCAGCAATAGTTTGATAGTTCTATGTATGGGGAGCTGAAATTTTCTATTTTTTTTCAGGAATTTAGATTACCAATCCCTCGTGGTATCTCTACCTAAACCAGCTAAGTATTCTCAAGTGATACTTAAAAGATTGTATGACTCCTGTGATAGCATTGGTACTCAATGGTACAAAAACTCCTTGATGCTGACTTGAGAGGTACTACGGTGACCTGACCAAACGAAATATCATAGTATGGTCGGAGCACTTATGTACCTAACAGCAAGTAGACCAGATAGTGTACATGTAACATGTTATTGTGCTCGCTATCAAGCGAAACCGACTGAGAAACATCTCACCACGGTTAAGCGGATCTTTCGGTACCTTAAAGACTACATTAACATGGGTCTCTGGTATTCGAAGGACACAAGTTTTGAACTAACTGCTTTTTCAAATTCGGATCACGCGGGTTGTCTCGATTCACGTAAGAGTACATCTAGTGACATACAATTTCCAGATGGTGATAAGTTAGTCAGCTGGTCATCAAAAAAGCAGGACTGCACCTCAATGTCTTCAGCAGAAGCTAAGTATGTGTCTTTATCTGCGTGTTGCGCACAAGTTCTATGGTTGAGAACTCAGCCCATAGATTATGGCTTCCACTTTGATAAAATACCTATGTATTGTGACTCAAAGGCAGCCATAGCCATCTCGTACAATCCAGTCCAACATTCCCGTACCAAGCACATCGATGTCAAGTATCACTTCATAAAGGAACAAGTTGAAAAGGGTATTGTTAAATTATTCTTTGTCGGAACTGAATACCAGTTAACTGACTTGTTTACTAAAGCTTTATCAGAAGATAGGTTTAAGTATCTTGTCAGACGACTCGGTAAGAGATGTTTGACTCCAGATGAACTGGAGGTTCTGGCAATTAAATCTGCTTGATCCATCAAACATCAATTTGTAAATTTTTTTATTCTCTCTTCATTTTTGTTTTATAAAAAATTTTGAAAAAGAAAATACAAAAATATAAAACCAACAAAAAGAAAATAGAAAATTATAAAACCTAGAAAAACAAAATAAAAAATCAAATTTTTTTTCAAAAATACCAAAAAGAATCTTCTCGACATGTCTCTTGCAATCGATAATATTTACGTACCTAGAAATGTTGATTAACATCGACACGTGCATGTAAATAAAGTTCGAGCAAGAGTTTCAAATGCTTTCAAAACATGTCATTTCTAAACTTTTCTGAATGACTTATGTACATTTCAGTGCATAACTTGGTCCCGAATGTAATAGGGAGGAGTATGCTTCAGTGCGCTTACTCTAAATATAGAAGAGAAGTCTTCTATCACGTGTTTTTAAAATCGTTGAACATATTTCAAACAGAACTTTCAATGTCAAAATTGTCTACAATATAATTTGTGGAATTTTTCCATAAAAAGTGGTATTTGTTAAAATTGTGTGTTCAACACTCCCTTCCTCGAATAATTTTCAAAGAATTGTAGTACGTAGAATGTCATTTTATGTGAATCAATTTCTGAGGGGGGGCTTTTTTAAAACCAAAGCCTTTTAATGTGTTGGGTATATTTCATAAATGTCAATTTTATGTATCGAAACACATTTTGTGAAATTAAAATGTGGAAACTTAATGTCAATTAATAATATACATTATTCACTAAGGCATCTCACTACGTCTTCAACAGTTTGTAGTGTCATGTCAATTTTTCATTCCAATGTCAAGTTTTAATAAATGTTGGTATCCCACATATGCTGTTGAAGGGGAGCTATCTGAAAAAAAAAAATTCATGCAATATCATGGTACTGTAAAAAATTTCTCCCCATGGAATTTTTAATGTCAAATTTTAATCAATTGGTATTTCAAATACTAAGTGTTTTATTATTTAAAATAAGGGGAGAAAATGTGATTAAAATATGATATAGAAGAATGTGATCTTTAAGACTCTAAGTGCAACTATTTCCTTCATGTGCTAAACAATTTCGAATCTCGGAGCACATGTGTAGGGGGAGTATTTGAAAATAAAAATGTTAGAAAATGGTTTTATGGTTCGATCTCTATACCAAACAACCTATTAATTTCACGACGATTCTGAAGTCATAAGGTGGTTAGGTTAGGTATAAGTCCTGCGATCCAACCAGAACCGGTACCCAAGGACAACTCAAAGTTAGAAATAGCAGTCCTTAGGTATGATTGGAGATGAATGTGTATAAGGGAAAAATGCCGACTAAGATTGAGCTAACACTGGAACAATCACAACAAGGTGTTAGTAATGACGTCCTGGAGTGAAACGTTGCAAACAAACAATTGCCAAAAGAACATATTTTGGTAATATCGATCCTTTCATTCAAAACACAATAGAAGGAAATTTTGGCCCCTAAAGTAGCAAACTCAAAGCAGACTTAGAACAATTTCACTTGTGTTTGAAAGAGGAAATGGTTGCTGATTTGAGATACTTTAGTTCTCTTGAACATGAAGTAGACTCTCTCAAATCTCAACTGGAAACTCAAAAAACATAGTTTTTGAATGAAATCGACCCGACTTTCAAGGGGAATTTACTATGCATGAATTCCCCCACCAAATGAATGCAATACTTGGATGTGTACACTGATTCTGGATGAATTACTTAATTTGCATGTTGATTACGTAGAAACCTGGGAAAAATGTGAACATCTTGAAAAAGAGCTTTCAAAAAGTAGAACAATGTCAAAGAGTTTTGAAGCACTTCAAAAACATTCTATTAATCTTGAACTTGATTTCAACAGTGTAACGAAAAGATTAAAAAAATGGACAAATCTTTCAAGAAAATCTAGTCAATCGTATTTCTAAAAGAACGGGAAACTGTATTTTGAAATTCAAGACTTGAAAGTCTATTACAAGACAAAGGGATTGCAAATTAAGTGAGTTGAAGATACTCATAGAAAAGATGAAAGGAAAATTGTGGAAAACTAAGTTTTGAAAAATCATCGGTTATTCGACAACGAATGCTTTTAAAAGTCAAAGACATCCATTTTAGGTAAACAGCTATTTTTTCAGATTCTCTTGCAAAGAAAGATTTCTCAAAGTCAAAGCCAGTTACCACACAAAATGTGTCTAATGATTTTTCAAAAACAGTCACTACACAGATTTTGCCTCAGAATATGTTGCCAATTGTCAAGAACACAAATGTGATTGCACCAGGATTGTATAAAGTGCACACAAAGCCTAATCAAACTAGAACACCTCAGTTGCATCAAGACATTAGGAAACCTAACAAACGCGTGTCTTTCTCTACAAGAGTAATTCCCAATACTAGTGTTAGCAGACCACAGCTTAAGTGCAATCATTTTGCCCAAAATCCATCACCACCTATTACTAAGAAGAGATAGAGTATTGTTCTAAACATAGTAAGGAAGAAGCAAGAAGTAGAAGACCACTGTAGGAAGTTTAAGTTTTCAAATAATAAAACATCTGTAACTGCGTGTAATGACAGTTTGAATGCTAAGACCTCGAATGTTAACTTTGTTTGTGTTACTTGTAGAAAGTGTGTGCTGAATGACAATCATGATTTGTGTGTTCTACATTATATTTTCAATCGGCGTGAATCTGGACTAGACAACCAATGGTTGTGCCTGTTAGTACTAGAGAACCCAAGAATAATGTGAACCAATCTGTTGCAACATTCAGTAAGAAAACCGTTGCAACAGACTCCACTGTCAAGAAATCTAGAAACATAACTAGGAAGTTATATGAGCAAGTTAGTAAGACATGTAGTTGGTGGTATACTAAGTATACTCCACCCGGATACAATTGGAAACCTAAGTCTCAAACAAGAAATGTTAACCCAAACGTTAGTATGCCTCTAGGAAATGCATCTATAACTGCTAATATTTTGGAACATAAGACTCCTAGGTGTTCCACTGTGTCCAATACTTCATTGTCTTCTAATTCTTTTGTAGCTCGTAGAGATCATTCTATTCATCGTCGACTCTGGGTGCTCAAAGCACATGACTGGAAATCTTAAACTTCTAACTAATTTTATGGAGAAATTTCTCGGAACGGTCAAGTTTGGAAATGATCAAATTGCACCAATTCTTGGCTATGGAGATCTGGTTCAAGGAACAATTACTATCAAAAGGGTTTATTACGTCGAAGGGCTTAATCATAATTTATTCTCCGTTGGTCAATTCTGTGATGTGGATTTAGAAATTGCTTTTTGGAAGTCTACATGTTATATCCGTGATTTGAAGGGAAATGATCTTCTCATAGGTTCTCGTGGCACAGATTTGTATTCCATTTCTCTGCAAGACTTAACAACTCCCAATCCAATTTGCTTAATGGCTAAAGCAACATCATCTCAAGCATGATGGTTCTTGGCATCGTGTCTATTCATTTAAACTTCGGGCACATCTTACTTGCTTTCAAGAATATATTGCTAATGGCCTCCAAACTGAAAATTCGGACAAGATCATCTGTGTTATTTGTGAGCTGGGGGAAAGCCAAAAGAAAGTCTTTTCATACTAAGACTACCCCGAGTTTAAAAAGACGGTTACAACCTCTCTACACATGGACTTAGGTGGATCCATGCGGGTTAGGAAAGCATTAATGAAAGAAGTATGTTATCGTAATTTTTGTTGACTTCTGCCCGATTTTACTTGACTAACTTCTTGATGTCCAAAGTGAATCACTAGAGTTCTCTATTGATTTCCTCACCACCTGGTCAAAGGGACTTCATGCTCAAGTTACTAACAGTTCGAACTGACAGCTCGGGGAATTTCTTAATAAAACTCTTCATGCATACTTTACAAAGAGGGAAATAAGACACGAAACGTCAACTGCCTCGAAAACCTGAACAACACGGCGTTTTCAATTCCGTTGTCGAAAGACGGAATCGTACTCTGGTCTGAGGCTGCTCGAACAATGCTAAGTGTCGCTAAAGTTCCTCTTGTTATTCTGGGCTGAAGCTATAGAACTGCATGTTTTACTCAAAAACCTTTCACTTGTAATTCCTCGATGAGGAAAACACCTTACCATATCTTCAATGCCGAAAACCCTTTATTTAAGTTTCGTTCAGATCTTTGGTCTCTTTGCTTGCATCGTCAGAGATGGTGAAAATCTTGTTAAAATGAGGAAAAAGGTGATGCAGGTATTTTTGTTGGGTTTCTTACTCTCAGTCTAAGGCTTTACAGGTGTATTTAACAGAGAACAAGAAGGTTAGTTGAAACTAATTCATGTTAACTTTGACGATTGCCTCAAATGGCGTCAGATTACGTCAGTTCTTCGACCCCGGTCCACAATGTTCTCAACGGTACTTTGTACAAGACAGTTTAAGTCTTCAGTCCACATAGTCCAGAAAATGTTCCATCAAAGTGCTGTTTGTGACTAGTACAACTGTCAAATGAGGCTAGATTTGGCTATATAGTCCGATGTTCTGTGAATTATCTCAATGGAAAACTTCTCATGTTGTGTCTAAAGTCTTCCGCTGTTACATGCTGCTGATAATCCCGATCAACGTCATCAAAATTAAACACAACTACACTTCTACAACAACCGATGTTGCAGATCACCTCCATTAAACATTCATTCAACACATAATCCTACCTCAAGTACCAACGGTACTGCACTCTTGAGTACATTATTCAAAGCAAAACCAATTCAGAAAATGCACATTTTTGACGACGATGAATTTATCACATCTTCAGTACACCGGTACAGACAAAGGGATGACATGTCTCATCATGTTGATTCGTCCAAACATGACATACTTTATATCAACACATCCTTATTATGCACATTGTTGCGACAAAAGATCCATCCCCATTAGACAAGTCATTGGAAACTCTTCTCAATCAGTTAGAACAAGACGTCAGCTCGAAACTGATGGCGGAGATGTGTATGTTCGCACTCCCTACGTGAGTTCGACCGAACTATATGAACATCAAAGGAATCCATGGTTGTTCAGCATGGATGTGAATCATGCATGAAGAACTTATCAGTTTGATCGACTGATGTATGGGGATCGGATTAGTCGACAGTCCACTTTGCAAAAATGTCATTAACTTTAAGTGGCTCTGGAAGGAAAAACAAACGTGATGAGGAAAAATACGTCATTTTCGAACAAATCTCGTCTTGTAGGCTAAGGGATATGCTCAAAAAGGACGGAATTGATTCGAAAGAGTCATTGCACCAGTGGCGCCGAGGTTGGAGGCTGTACGGTGTATTCATTGGTCATGATGTCCAAATCTTATAGTGTACCAAAGGGATGTTAAAACAGCATTTCTTTTACGGACCCTCCTGAAGGATAGAAGTGTAGTAAAACAAACAGATGGATTGTTGACCCATATTCATCTGACAATGTTTACCGTCTCAAGAAGCATTATTTGGCTCATACAAAGCACCAAGAAAGGTGGTATGATGAACTCTCCACTTCTTGGTATCCGAGGATTCTTAAAGGTTCTATTGATCCATCCTGTTCATAACTAAAACATAGGAAGACCATATTGCTTGTGCAAATTTACGTTGGATGACTTAATTTTTGGTTTCTTCGAACCCAAAATAACTTTCAAAACGGATTTGAAACTAATGCACAACAAGTTTGAAATGTCTATGATGGGGGAGCTGAAATTCTTTTTAGGAATTCAGATCCACCAATCCCCTCGTGGTTGACTGGAGGTAAACCAAGCTAAGTATGCTCAAGAGATTACTTAAAAACGCATGGTTATGACCTCATGTGATAGCATTGGTACACCCAATGGGCTTACATATAACACCTTGATGCTGACTTAAGTTGGTACTCTGGATCGACAAACAAAATATGTAAGTATGTCGGAGCCACTCATGTATCCTAACAGCAAGTAGACCAGATATTTGTACTGCAACATGTTATTGTGCTCGCTATCAAGCGACAACGAATGAGAAACATCGTTCTGCGTTTTTTTTTTTTTTTATAAACGGATTTTTCGGTACCTTAAAGACTCCATTAACATGGGTCTCTGGACACCGGTTTCGAACTAACCGCTTTTTTAGATTCGGATCATGCGGGCTGTCTCGATTTACGTAAGAGTACATCTGGTGGCATACAATTTCTAGGTGGTGATAAGTTAGTCAGCTGGTCATCCAAAAAGCAGGACTGCACTTCAATGTTCTCAGAAGAGGAGTATGTCTTTATCTGCATGTTGGACAAGTTATATGGTTAAGAAACTCAACTCTCAAGATTATGCTTCCACTTTGAATAAATATTACCTATGTATTGTGTACTCAAAAGGCAGCCATAGCCTTACTCTGGCAATCCAGTCCTTGAAGCATTCCCGTACCTAGCACATCGCATGTTCTAGTCAGAGATCACTTATAAAGGAATAGGTTGAAATAGGGTATTGTTGAATTTTCTTTGTCGGAACTGAATACCCTGTTAGTGACTTGTTTACTAAAGCTTTATAAGAAGGTTATGTTTATGTATCTTGTCAGGACGTCTCGGTATGAGATGTTTGACTCCAGATGAACTGGAGGTTTCTGCATTTGAATCTGCTTGATCCATCTAATCATTCATTTGTATTTATTAATATTTTTATCTCTCTTTATTTTTTTATTATAAAATTTTTGAAAAGAAAAATACAAAAGATATAAACCAACAAAAAGAAAATAGAAACATAAAATACCTAGAAAAACAAATTTTAAATCAAGAAAAAAAATTTCAAAAAATACAAAAAGAATCTTCTCGACGTGTCTCTTGGAATCGATAACATTTACGTACCTAGAAATGTTGATTAACATCGACACGGGCGTGTAAATGAAGTTCGAACAAGAGTTTCAAATGCTTTCAAAACATGTCATTTCTAAATTTTCTCTGAATGACTTATGTACATTTCAGTGCATAACTCGGTCCCGAATGTAATAGGGAAGTGTACGCTTCAGTGGCGCTCTCTCTAAATAGAAGATAAGTCTTTTTCATGTTTCTTAAAATTGTTCCTTGAGCACAATTTTTCAATAAAGACTTTCAATTATGTCAAAATTGTCTATCAATATAATTTGTGGTATTTTTCAATAAAATTTGGTATTTGTTAAATTGTGGTGTTCACACTCCCTTTCTCGATATTATTTTCAAAGAATTGTAGTAAGTAGATAGATCTGTCATTTTATGAAATCAATTTCTGATGGGGAGCTTTTTTAACAAAGCCCTTTTTATGTGGTTTGGATATATCTCTAAATGTCCAGTTTATGTTTCCAAACACATTTTGTGAAATTAAATATGGAAACTTTATAATGTCAATTATAAAAATACATTTGTTCTCTAAAGCATCTCACTCTAATCTTCATTTTTGTGTTCCTGCGTTTTTTCTGTGTCATATCAATTTTTCATTCAACATGTCAAGTTTTAATAAATATTTGGGATCCCACATAATTGTTGATGGGGTGCTATCGGAATCTGTATTCATGCAATATCATGTTTAATTTTTCTCCCCATGGAATTTTATGTCAAATTTTAATCAAATTGGTATTTCAATTACTAAGTGTTTTATTATTTAAAATAGCAGGGGGGAGGGAAAGTGATTAAAATATGCTCATTGACGAATGTGATCTTTAAGACTCTAAGTGCAATTCTTCTTCCTTAATGTGCTAAACAATTTCGAAATCTCAAGCACATGTGTTGGAGAGTATTGATATTAACAATGTTAGAAAATGGTTTTATGGTTCGATCTCTATACCCAATAACCTATTAATTTCATGACGATTCTGAAGTCATAAGGTGGTTAGGTTAGGTATAAGTTCTACGATCCAACCAGAACCGGAGGGATCTACCCAAGGACACTCCATAGTTAGAAATAGCAATCCTTAGGTATGATTGGAGATGAATGTGTATAAGGGAAGAATGCCGACTAAGATTGAGCTAACACTGGAACAATCACAACAAGGTGTTAGTAATGATGTCTTGGTAAGCATTGAAGGGGTTGAAGAATTAAAAAGTAATGTATGGATAAAGGGTGAAAAGAAAGAAGCCCTCCTTACACCTTAGGCAGAAACCGGGTCAATACATAATCTATCAAAATCACACAGATGATTGTAATCTAATATTGTCCGTGTTTCGGGCTCAAAGCCCAAGTTAAACCAAGCCCGGCCCGTTTAGAAAGCCCAAGTGCCAAGCTAGCTAGGCATGGGTATAAATAACCCTTCACCACACTTGGTGAAGGGTGTTGGTTACATTTTCACTTCACTTGTAACTTTCCCATTCTCTCTCTAATCTAGTTTTTCTCTCTCTACTTTCTCTCTCTAAGATTTTTATTTTATTAGCAACTCGTGTTAGATTTATTGTTGTGTAATGGATTAAACTAGTGGGATAACATGTGGTATCACTCGCCAAGGGGTGTTTAGTGTTTGTTTTGTGAAAAATTCGTGGGTTTTTGTTGGTTTTTTCTTTGGTTCGAAATAAAGAAAAAAAAGCAAGAAAAAATCAACTTTGATCTTTGTTTCGTGGTTAAAAGTGTTAAAGACTTGTACTTTTGGGCTTAGATCACATCCTTGCATCATTACTAGGTGGTTTTAACATCATTTCGTAGCTTACAAGAAAGTTTGAAGATTTTTTCTTGGCTGCGTTTTGCCTATCTGAAGGGGTGTTCGTCGTTGCGTTTTGATAAGAGTCATTGCGTTTTGATTTGCTTCGTTGCGTTTTGATCAGAGTCATTGCGTTTTGATCAGATTCGTTGCGTTTTGATCTCAAGTCATTGCGTTTTGATTCAAGTCGCTGCGTTTTGATCTCAAGTCGTTGCGTTTTGATTCTAAAGTCACTGCGTTTTGATATTTTTTTTGTGTTGCGTTTTGACTCCACAGGTTGCGTTTTGAAGACCATCATTGCGTTTTGACTAGACGTTACTCTGCCCAATTAATTTATTGTGCGGTTTTGTGACCAACAATCGATTGCGTTTTTGACAAAAGTCATGCGTTTTGTCCATTGAAACCTTATGTTTTGAAACCTTACAGGCATCAAGTGGGGTATTTTGACCTGAATTTTGGGAAGATATTAATCACGCTTGAATCAAAACATCCATACAAGACACAAAAACAAAATTCAAGATAATTACGTAGGACTTTGACTTATCTCGGACTAAAGGACAATTACTCAAACACAACAAACCAACGCCAATAAAACCAACAATTTAAATTAATTCATACTTGTAAATGTCATATTAATTATTCATTCACGGTTTCTTCTTGATTTGTAAAATCCCGCGAAAGAGATACGATTTTTTTTCTCGGTTTTAATCTAAGATTTGTAAAAATCCATGAACGTTAATTAATTTAACGCACAAATCAACACTTCATAACACTTAATAACACTTAAGATCGGATTTCATTCATCAACTTTCATCAGAATGTCAATTCAAAACAATTTGCAAACTCAATCATAAACGCTTTTCATAATGATATCATGGAAGGGGGTACAAAGAGCGTCCACACATGTTGGCACCGGGTAATTACGTTCTAGGGGGGTTTTGGGGGGGGAAAAAAAAATCATAATCAAGAAGATACATTGACACCAAAAACTAACAGTGAATCATCCACTATTGTTCTCCAAAATCTACCATACACGTATCAATGGGCTGAGAAGAAAGTTCCAGTTGCTGAAGGTAGTTCTGAAACAACTACAGAGAGGTATATGGCGTACTATACAGGAATATTCACAAGACATACGAGATCAAATGTCATGAGAAGTGAAGACGTTTCAGATCATTCTCACAGGGATAGATAACGATATCTACTCCACAGTTGATGCTTGTCCGAATGCATGTGAAATGTGGAAGGGTAAGACCATTGAAGGTTATTAAAACAGGTGAATCAATCAATGTTCAAGATCTTTGATGAAACCAATTTATATTGGGATTTTGGAAAATTCACATAGGGGATTGGTGAATCACTTGAATCGTATTACTCGCGGTTTTACAAGATAATGAATGAGCTTGTCAAAAAGCAGTGTCACGTTACTAATCATCAAGTGAATGTCCAGTTCTTACTTCAACTACAACCAGAATGGCAAAGGTTTGTGACACTTGTTAAGTAGAGTCAAGAGCTGAAGACTGTCTCCTATCACAAGCTTTTATGGACATTTCTGAAGGGCAACCACCAGAATGAATTCAATGAGATAAGAAATGAAACGATAGCACGTATGCTAATCCACTTGCACTTGTTGCTCACAACATCCAGTTTACCATCATCAAAACATCCTACCAAAAACTCATATTCCTCCACCCGATCGCAACAGTTCTACCAGAAATAGAGGAAAAGTAATTGTTACTCTTCTGCTCCTACTTATGATCCAGAACCTGCTACGGTTACTGAAGATGAGGAAATTCAAGGAAAAGGAGATTGACAAACTCATGGCTTTAATTTCTCTCTCGTTTAAGAAAATCTACAAACTTACCAACAACAACCTTCGAACTTCATCAAAAAAACACCAGTGAGCTAATATGATAATTCTCCAAGAATCAAAAAGGATTGGGTATGATAATCAGAGGGCAGTAAATGTTGCTGGGGCTAGGGAAAATGTAGGTACTCCGGTTGTGCAGAAGTCTGGGATTCAATGTTATAACTGCAAGGAATATGGGCATGTATCAGGAATGGTCTAGAAACTACAAACGAGTAAAGGATGCAGCTTATCTCAAGGAAAAGATGTTATTGTGTAACAAGAGGGAAGCTGTGGTTCAGTTGAATGCAGAACAGCTGATTGGAAGGATGATATGATGAGAGTAGAAGAACAGAAATTGGAAGCACATTTTATGTACATGCATAACTTCAAGAGGTTAACTCCAAGATCCAGTTGACAATTTGGACCACAGTTTGATGATCGATGTCAATTGTTAAAGGTACAAAACAATAATGACAAACTATATGACATGTGTTTTGCAATAGAAAATGAACATCCTAAGAACCGGAATCTGAATGACTTATATCTGACGGAACACTGGTTGACTCCAGTATCACTTATTGATTATTGTGATATATGTTATGATAGAGCTAGGTGACAAAGGATGAAACTGATTATTCTTGATCAAGAACATAATTTGCTTGCTTCTTTATTAGAAACTAAAATGTGAAATTGATGACAGCAAAAACCGAAATAAATTTTTGGAATCATCAAACAAGGAGTTAGTTGATAAATTGAAAGGTGAAATTGAGGATTTCAAAACTAAGAATAGAAGTTTAGAATCATCAAATAACCATTTCAAAGAAGCAAAACAATGATACTATCATGACTTATCAGTTGATGTTTAAAGACCTAAAGTTGATCCAAGCGGAACTTGATAAGTATAATGAGGGTGAATTATGCGTCAAAGGTGGAAATTTGATTGTGTAAAGCTAAAGGGGAATTATGTCATATAAATCCGATTTGAAAAATCATCTAATGCATATACTCAAAAATAATGATTTAACATCAAACGATTTCGGATATTGAAAAAGGTAGCTTTGTGCCACATCAAGAACCCATCTACATAATGTCACAAGCAAAAGACGGCCTCAGACTAACTTTACAAAACTCGGTGAAGAAAAGAACTTGATTAAAGTCATTGCTTAGGAACAAAGTCAAGGTTTGTTGATTATTGTATATAAAACCCGTTCAAAACTGTTCAAACAATGTATATGCTTAATAGTAATTGTAAAACGTGTTTTGCAAAACTGAGATTCCTAAAGAAAGCTTAAAGAAGCGAAACCTCGTTTGGTATGATATAGGTTGCAACAATGATAATCTTGCGTTAATGTTAGCCCTGTTTTGTACGAAAGATTCGTCTTATAAAAAGACGGTTGATCTATTTAAATTTAAGCGATTTAATCAGACCGTTTGATTATGATCAGTTGAATAATCTTTATGATTTGTTCGTTCCACAACGAGAAAAGTCGCCTGAACAACACTATTTTCCAAAAACGTCAAAGATGAGTCATACATGTTCTAATAAGGAATTTTCTAAAGAGTCTTTTCATAAACAAACAACTTTGTTAGAAAAACGAATGTTGAATCCATTCCTTGGGATCCAATAGTGTAAAGCTCTAGAACTTTTAAGATTAAAAAAGAGTGTTGACACGATTTTTGACAGAGTTGAAAGTTGCAAACAAACAATGCCAATAAAGAACATATTTTGGTAACATCGATCATTTCATTAAAACAAATAGAAAGAAATTTTGGCCCCAAATTTAGCCGGACTCAATGCGGAATTAGAAAATTTTCATTGTGTTGAACGAGGGAAATGGAAATGGTTGCTGATTTGATTAATTGCTTATTTTAATTGTTGCTTTAATTTAGTAGTTATAGATAATCAAAAATATCTTTTCTCTCATTCAAATCATAATCCAAACTAAGGCGTGGTTTCAATTTCACAAGTCGTTGGGGAAACGACCCGGGAAAGCATACTTCCCGGTAAATATACGTATATTATTATTATTATATATATTTGTACAAGAATTTTCCTAGAGGGCTACTTTGGGAATTATTCTCTATACTTTTATGTATTAATATAATATAGTGTATAAAATCTATCAATCAAACATGCTAACGATCTTGAAATTGCTTTACAAAAATATCAAGAGCATATAAGAAATGACAAAGCTTTCAAAGAAAATCAATCAAAAGTATTTCTGAAAGAACATGAACAGTATTTTGAAATTCAAGACTTGAAAGCTTAATTACAAGACAAATGAATTGCAATATGTGAGTGGAAGAAACTCATTGAAAAGATGAAAGGAAAATCTGTGGAAACTAAGTTTGAAAAACCATCGGTCATTCATCAACCGAATGATTTTAGAGATCAAAGGTCATCTGTTTTAGGTAAACCGACAATTTTTTTGGATTCTCTTGAAAAGAAAGATTTTTTAAAGTCAAAGTCGATTACTAAAAATGATATGTCAAAGGATTTTTTTAAAACCAACCACTGCACACATTTTGCCTTAGATTGTGAAGTCAATTTTAAAGAAGACAATGTGATTGCTCCAGGAATGTATAAAGTGCACACAAAGCTTAATCAAACTAGAACACCACAGTTGCCTCAAGACATTAGGAAAACTAACAAACGCGTGTCTTTCTATACAAGAGTAATTCTAACTACTAGTGTTAGCAGACCACAGCTTAAGAGCAATCGATTGGAAGATAGAGTTGATGACATCAAATAACATCACTTTAATAGCATCATTTATCCCATGAAAATAACCCATTTTATAAAATTATTGCAAAGAATTGTTACTTCATCGTTTGTATTTGAGAAATACAGTAATTATGGAGTACTTGGTGAAGATTAATGAAAAAGGCACACATTCTGGAGCTTAAACGATGATATTTGAAGATTGATGTTCTCACATACAATACCTCATATCCATCAAGGAAGATACGGCGTATCTGTACCAGCACTTCACAAAAGACCACGTAAGAAACAAGACCAATACGTCGTATTCAAGCTATGGAAATAAAATACTCTGAAAGAGATCGAACGTGGTCCCTACTCTAAGAAACCCCTAATACACCGTATTAAAGCCTTTTGATACGCTGTATTGACCTTTTTCCAGACCTTATAAATAGAAAACTC
>BQNB010066135.1:9322-27082 GCA_026074375.1 Tanacetum coccineum
TAGTTATAGTAGTATGATGCAGTGGTTGTAAGAGTATGATGCAATAGATATAAGAGTAGAATAGTTAAGCCTATGCAACAGATGGATATGATATGAGGCAATATAGATAATAGAAAGATTAACTAGTGCATTCACTTAAAGTCAATGATTTGATTTCATAACAAGTCAAAGTCAACAAACTCAACAGCTATCTTGAAGATATAGATTGATTCATCAAGAGTTAATGATAGTAAGATCAAAATTTAAACACCTTATGTTTGGTTTTTTCAATTTGATTGATTTTAATATGTTAAATTTAGAGTTTGATCAAACTACATCATATTTCTTTCTTAAATCTAGAATAAAATGTAGAAAAAAATAGATACATAAGTGTTTAGGAAAGTTGCGTATAAGGTGTTTGATAAAATTTCTCAATGAGACTTTATAAATGTGATTCACTAAATTTACATTGTAATGCGGCTGTTTTGAAATGTTGATGCAACAAATGTTTGTTTTCAAAAGTTTATGTAAAATTTATATTATTGATTAATATGTTGTAAATGTTAATCTTATCATGTAAGTTTTTATGATATATACATTTTTATAAGTTTTTATAAAAAAACATATTTTACTTTTAAGGCCTCTTTAAGTTATTATGAGCATATTATGAAATGTAATGAACTCAGGTTGCTGATTTTGGACTTGCTAGACTAACATCTGAGAATGACACTCATGTGTCAACGCGTGTAATGGGAACTTTTAGGGAACTATTTGATTCTTCAGAAAGATCAGTTTTACATGTAACTTCTTGATTCTGCAAATAATTTTATTGAATCTATCGAATCAATAATAGGTACTTGGCTCCAGAGTATGCTTCAAGCAGGAAACTATCAGATAAATTTGAGGTTTTTTCATTCGTGGTCATGTTGTTAGAGATTGTGACAGGAAGGAAGTCGATTGATCCCACAACCGTACATGGATGGAAATTTGGTAGATTGGGT
The DNA here is from genome assembly GCA_026074375.1 of Tanacetum coccineum. Lineage (NCBI taxonomy): Eukaryota > Viridiplantae > Streptophyta > Magnoliopsida > Asterales > Asteraceae > Tanacetum > Tanacetum coccineum. The sequence goes on from BQNB010066135.1 coordinate 10,303, forward strand.
TCGTAACTAAATGTTTACAACTTTAACACTAATAATATTTTTATATGAAAGTGTAAATGATTTTTTTAGTTACTTTATGAAATTAAAAAACAGGCAAGGCCACTCATTGCCAAAGCCAAGGAAGATGGAGACAACAGTGAGCATGTGGACCCACGTTTAAAAGATAACTATGTTTTATTAAGTTTAGTAGTTTTTTCATTATGATGCAGTAGATATAAAACTATGATGCAGTAAGAAATAGGTGTTTGTTTGTGACATATACATATCTATTAGCTAGTTATTTTCTAATTTTATTAGAAAAAGGCTTGTGTATTTAGTTATATATTTGATGCAACTATTCTGAAATATTGATGCAGTTAGTATATATTCGTGGAAAATCATATATATTAGTTCATTTTTTTGGTAAGTTTATTAGTAAAAAATGCATGTATTTGTAGTTATATGTATGATGCACTTGTTCTGAAATGCTAATGCAGTAGGTCTTTATCACACTCCCTCCTTACTGCATCCTAATATTAATATTTGTGCATCATAGTGTATATTTCATGTGCCCGACATTAAAAATATTTGATGCATCACAATTTAAATATTTGGTGCATCAAAGTTGTTTTCTTACTGCATTATAGTTAGATATGTGGTGCATCACAGTGTAAATGTTTGGTGCATCGCAGTATAAATTTGTATTTCACTTTATGTAGTATTATATTCTTACATTTTTAGTTTTTTTCTTTAGGTCATAATAATCGATTGGTTGGAAAGTGGAAACAACTTTTTTCGTAAATGGACGAGTCCTCATCTTACGCTCATCGAAGAAAAGCAAGCAACCATTGGAGCCATAAAGAGTTAGGATGAGAGGATATATGTTTTCAGTACTATGTAAATATTAAATCATTACTTAGAATATATGTTTTCAGTTGTAAAACATCTAGTATTTCATACTAAACATCAATTCAATAGAATCTCATTGTTCATGAAGTATCCTTAATACGTTTTCTATTTATATTTAATGCATCATAGTTACTGCATCATGGTGTTATTGCTTAGTGCATCATGATGCAGTAAAATAACAATGTGATGCAGTAGATTTATACATTGTGATGCAGTTAATAACATCTTGATGTAATAGATTTATACGTTGTGATGTAATATTTCTATACATTGTGATGTAGTAGATTTTATAAATTGTGATGTAGTAGATTGATAACATTATGATGCAGTAGATTCATACATTTGTGATGCATATTCATTTTGATGCAGTGGAGTTATACATTGTGATGCAGTACATTCATAACATTGTGATGCAGTAAAATTATAACATTGTGATGCATTAGATTTGTACATTGTTATGCAGCAGTAGATAACATTCTAATGCAATAGATTTATATATTGTGATGTAGTAAATTTATAACATTGTGATGCAGTAGATTTGTACATTGTGATGCAGCAGTAGATAACATTCTAATGCAGTAGATTTATACATTGTGATGCAGTAGATTTATAACATTGTAATGCAATATATTTGTACACCGTTATGCAATAGATTTATACATTATGATGCAGTAGATTTATAACATTAAATTTTAGAAATATTTAAAGGGAGCATTCAAGTACTAGCAAGTATTGAAATGTAATTCAATTATAAATGTCAGTAATGCATGAAACATAACAATGTGATTCAGAGATAAGTTATGATGCACTAGTTATATAAAACAAAAACACTAATGCAATAGATTTAAAACTATGATGCATTAAACAAAATGAACATAAAAAATATTGTAACTAAGATAATCTTCCATGAAAACGGTATGATATACATTTATTTCATTACAATTTATCAGTTTATTATTGGTAAAAGAAAAGGAACAAAATTTAAATATTCTTTTTTGGCATTCTCTCAAATGAGCTCTTTTTTGCAGATCATGTTGCTTTGGTTTCTTTGACGTTGACAATGCCTATTTACAAGTCTTGGAATTGTGCCTGCATTGATCCTTCATCTCAGACTTACAAAATTTAACCTACAAAAAAACACAAATATAGTATATTAAAATTATGTTGCACTTGATATAAAATTGTAATGTAGTACATTCAGACAATGTGATGCACTGAATATGACACTGTGATGCACTGAAATAAAATAAAAGTGATGCACTATAAAATAAATTTTAATGCACTAAATTGTTATATGTGATTCACTATAGATACTAATGCATCATAGTGTATCAAAATACCGCATCACAGTGTAAAAACCTGGTGCATCATAATGTTATTTCTAGTGCATCACACTGTAAAACCCTTCTATGTCATATTGCATAATCAAAATAGGCCTTTTTCCCATCAAATGTAACTGACCACTTAATTTGTTGTCAAATTGACACAGACACTAAATTCCAACAAAAAACTAAGCATTATCACTAGGAAAATAGTATGTTCGTCATTCTTTTTCGTATCCTCCTCATCAGTTGCATCATGCACACAAATACACATACAAGAACTTTTGCACAAGTAAAACACCATATGTGTGACCTAATTCCATAATTGGGCGCTTACTACATCACTGATTAACACCAACTGCATTAAGCATACAAATACACAAACAATAACTTTTTGACAAGTAAAACACACTACTGTAACCTAATCAAACCTTATATGCAACAAATAACCACCCAATGCATCACTACTTTACTCCAACTACATTATTCATCCAAATTATAACCTACTGCATGAGTATTTAAATAACCCACCGCATCAGAATATAAATAACCTACTGCCTCAATAAGTTTATTACTTTTTCTAATTGCACTGATGAAACAAAACACTAATTTAGTAATATAAATATTTAAAAAAGGATGCAGTAACAATTATAGATTTTCGAGATCACCTTACATGAAGGTTTAACACGATGTAGATTCGTCTTCGTCATCAATTTTATGCGGTATCAATTTGACGGAATTAGTAATAAAAAATTAAAAAAATGATATAGTAATAATTTTAGATTTTTGAGATCAACTTACATGAAGTTTTTTTAAAACGATGTGGATTCGTCTTCGTCATCGATTTTATGCAGTATCAATTTGATGTAATTAGTGTCTGAAATTATTGCGTGAATTAGTGTGTGAAATTAGAGAGAGAAGTGTGTGAAATTTAGGAAAAAATGGTATGAAGAAGATGGGTTTTGTTCAGTTGGGGAAAACATCGGTAGTAACGATTGGTTTTTCTAATTTGGAAGGGTACATATTTACCCTTCAAATTTGCATTATTTACAATAATGGTACTCTGCCTTTTTGATCTTGCAACTCTAATCCAAAGGTTGAGATGCATTCCTAGCCTTTTTATTTTAAGGGTCTTTCTATTGTATCCCCACCGTATATATATATATATATATATATATATATATATATATATATATATATATATATATATATATATTGTCGTTGTAAAAATAATAAAAATAGAAATCAAGCGAACTAGACTATAATTAATTATTGGACAATTAGAAAATATTACGAAAGCATATATTTGGAAATTAAATGATGAACTTAACGCAAACATTATTTTGACTAATAAACTAAAACAACTATTATGTGATGATATAACAATATAAAATATATTACATTATTTGATATTCACTTGCATTATTCTAAATCGGCCTATAATTAAATAGGTTGCATACTGGTCTTTTGTGACGACTTTCCTTGTTGATCTTTCCAAAATCCATACCATCACTTAAGGTGAGATTTCATAGCCCCACCTTTTACTTGTTTAATTTCTTGGGGTGAGATTACATTGCTCGTTTTTACGTTTGAACACAAGTATAAATTACTCGTTTACGGACTGGTCTAAGTAGCCTTTAACCTATGACTTTCAGTACGCCCTTTATCAGAAACCATTAATAAATGTAAACACGAATGTTTGGGATATATCTATTGGGGTTGACATCCCCGCCCGGTTTGAATAAGTACATGTCAAACAGGCATAGTTTCATTTGAGATACGTTACAGGTGTCCCGGGTTAGGCACCCGCATGGGATTTATTCTTGATTATGGTTAACGCTTCGGTGTCATAAGCTTAGACAGTAGTAAACGCATTTTAGTATGGCATTGTATTTGTTATATTGTCATACATGCTTTAAAATCTTGTGGTTCACATTTACAGTTTTATAAACCTATGAACTCACTAACTTTATTGTTGACATTTTTAGCAATGTTTTCTCAGGTGCTTGATTTCCATGGCTTGCTTATGGTGTCTCATTCACGAAGTGTTTTCCAGCATATTGTTGATCATTTGAATAACTTTTGAACTACAATTACTTTTAGGATTAAGTATTGTAATGTACTCGTTGAAAACTTTTTCGCTTTGTCAAATTCAAATGATCACTTTTCAAAATGACTCATATAGAGGTCGTTCTTTATTACTTTATGCTTATGTATTATGAAGTCGCACGCCCCGGTTACCTTTCCACTATGATATTTTGGGGTGCGACAGATTGGTATCTAGAGCCAAGGTTATAGAGAACGAGGTTGCATATTTTACCTAGACTATAACCATTTTTTTAAACATTGCATCACATAAAACTTTTTCATGTGCATGCACACTACTTGCTTACATGACTTACATTTGTGCTTATCTTCCCTTGCGTATATTTTGCACTCGTTTTATATAAATGCTATTTATATAAATACTAGAACTTTTCTCAACACATTGTGAATGACACGATGGACTTTAAAACTTTTTCATGATTTTACATAATACCGTCTACATAACATTAAAACTTGTCACAGTCCGCCGATCCTACTAGTTACATTATCATTTAACTCCGAGTTGAACACTCGCCTCATATTGTGAAACACCTACGCCATCTTACGACTGTTGCGTATTGTGATATTACTTTGGATGAAATCTCATTATATATTATATTTCTTTTGAATTTAAAGAACGATGATGACTACGAACCAAGGGTTGAGTTTATCGAAAATCGAGCAGATCGTGGTCCAGCGAGTGGCTAATGCTATCGGAACTATTGCAATCTACAAGACAAAGACCCGCGTGGCTTGTGGCTTAATAAACAAGGTTGACAAGATAGCAGAGAATGCTAGCAACAAGAGGAAGTGGAAAGGTGACCACGGTGGAAGTTTAAGCCAAAACAAAGGACATAAAATGAGTAAAGCGCACGTTGTCGGGCCTATCAACAAAAAGGTTTATGTTGGGAAGCTACCCCACTGCAACAGATGCAAATATCACCATACTGGACCATGCACTGCAAAGTTAGAAATTGCAAGAGGATTGGTCATCAAACAAAGGATTGTAGGAGACTAGCTGCCGCAACAAATCAGAGGGCTCCGGTGGAAAATCAAATAACCCTTACTTGCTTTGAATGTGGGAAACAAGGGCACTATCATAGTGAATGCCCGGAGTTGAAGAACCAGAACCTGAGGAACAAGTCTAACGTCATAGCATGTAACGCTAATGCTTAGGAAGATACCTCTTCTTACCTAGTGAAGCTTAGGTTGAACTATCTAGGATCCTGTTTCCTATAGGAATTTGTGTCGTACTTTCTTTTAAATTTTCAATGTACTATGTGGATGATTTTAAATTATCTATCAAATTAATGGGTCATGAAAATTTTATCAATTTTACTTTAATTCTCTATTTATTTATGCAAACCACTCCTTAAACTATTATAGTCCTTTAAATATTTTTACAACCACTTGTTAAACCATTTCACTACCACATGATAAACAATTTACTAATCATTAATAATAACCTTACTATCGTCAAATTAACTAACATTTTATAAAATATTCTACATTCGCTTTATAAACTATTCTTTACTATCGTTAATAAACTATCTTAGTATTATTAAGCAATCTTACTATCGGTTAAGAAACCATCATTTTATAAACTATTTTACTATCGCTTTAAAGAACTATTTTACTATTGTAGTAAACTAAGTTACTATCATCTAGTGTGTTCCTTGTCATTAAAAAATAATGTCTTAAGTTGTTCTAAAACAATGTCTTTATTTTAAAACAATAGTTTTTCAAATGTTGTAATGGTTGTGGTTGCGATTCTGTGGGGACTGAACGCGTTTTACTCTGATTAATAATGGAACACATGTTTGTTAAACGTCTCATTTGGATCATTTTCTATTGTCTTGGTGAATGGTTTTATTTAGTAACACCCAATTGCTAATTCTGCTTCGCAATCCAATATCCTTTAGATGGGGGTGTTACAGTGTGGTATCAAGAGCCTAAGGTTATAGAGAACTAGGTCGAGTCTTTTTGAAAACCTAAACTATAATGCTTCTACACGCTCGCCAAGACTCCTCGTTGCCATTGGTTACATATAGAAAGAAAAGGTATAGTTACGCATGTATTGTATGTATAAATTGTTATGTATAGGTATATTTATGCATGTGTTGGATGCATAAAGTGTTATGTATTGGTACATTTATGCATATGTTGTATGCATAGAATGGCATGTGATTATATAATGATTATTATTATATATTTTTAGAGTATAATTGAGGTATATACTGAACGAGAATGTCATGAGTTGTGATTTTTTGTTTGCTGCGCTTTTATGCGAACCGTTATTTTGATAATAGCATTCAAATAAGAATTTCTATTAAGTAAGTATTATATGATATTTTCTAGATTATCACGGTGAACCTAATTCCTCCCGATCATGTGGATGATGTACCCGTTATTGAGCCAAATCAACATGATGATGTTCATGTTGTTCCCGAGCCTGTCTTAGTAGATGAAGACGAGGACCCGGAAGAGGACGAATTTAAGGAAGAAGAAGAACCCCAAGAAGAAGAAGATGATATGGAAGTCGACATCGAGGAAGATTAGAATGAGCCGGAGTTGACATATCCTTATGAAGAGGTAGATCCTCTTAACCCTCCACCGCCTGCTTCTGAGTCAGAACCTGAGGATGTGATCGAGGTTGAGGACGAGGTTGAGTCCGAGGATGAGCCTGTTCCAGCTAGTGTCTATGAGGTAGGTGAGTCGTCTACTGCCCCTTTCCTTCGAGAGGACAGTGATGGTCTATTTCCTGGTCTCATGAGGAGGGACATTAACTCTCTTTTTGGTCGGATGACTTCTCTTTCAAGATGACTGTGTGGTCGCGAAACGACGCATGCATTCATCGAGAAGAAAGGAAAAGCAAAGGACGAGTATTATGGTAAGTTGATTTTAGATTTGGGTAATGAAGTGCGTTCTAGTGTGGAGCAAGGAACGGCCGTAATGGAAAAGCTGGTTGAAAAACTCGGTAATGCTGAAGAAAAAGATGAGTGTAAGAAATTGAAGAAGGAACTTGAAGAAGCAAGGTTTAGCAACACATTCCTTCGTATGCAGAATGAACGAGTCGAGAGAGATCTCTATTGGACTAGAGTTCGAACTCATGAGTTCTATCAAGAGATGATTCGTAGAGGATTTGTGTTTGAAGAAAGACCGAATGAAGCTATCAATGTTCCAATTAAAGATAAGAAGAGTCCATCATCTGAGCCGCGAGGATCTCCTCGTGATTCTTAGTAGTTTAGTTTCAATTGTAGTATCTTTATTGTGTAATCACTAAACTGAATCCTCAGTTAGTAGAATTAGTGCTATTGGTTGTAATGATTTGTATCATTTCATGAAATAATGCAACTATGTATTAACTCTTTCATGATAAAAAATGAATGACTATCTTTTGATTACTACTTGATGTTGTGTGACTGATGTTGTGATTGATTTGTCCTTGTACCATGTTATGAGTATATCATGTTATGAATGCTTATTAGATTGTTTTCTGTGTGACGTAACAGAATCATGCCTCCAAAGTCTACACCTTTGACTCAAGCTGCTATTCGTCGAATGATCAAGAAATGTGTCGATGCTGCTATCGCTGCTGAGCGGGCAAGACATACGAATGCCAGAAATGGTGCTAGAGGGTCTGGACCAGTTAGGGGACAAGATGTCGCACTTGCTGTTCGTGAGTGCACTTTTGTTGGGTTTATGAAGTGCAATCCTACTGTTTTTCATGGTACTGAAGGAGCTGTCAAATTACAAAGATGGTTCGAGAAAACTAAGAGTGTTTTTGGAATCAGTGAATGTGCAGAGGGCAAGAAGGTTACGTTTTCTGCTGCAACACTGCAAGGACCTGCTTTGACTTGGTGGAATGTTAAGGTTGCAACTATGGGTTTGGAGACTGTGAACCAAATGCCTTGGACTGAAATGAAACAATTGATGACTGCAGAGTTTTGTCTAATAAAAGAACTTTAAAGAATGGAGCACGAACTATGGAACCTGAAGGTCAAGGAGTATAACATTGTCGCTTATACTCAAAGGTTCAATGAGTTAGCTTTGATGTGTCCAAGGATGGTTGAGCCAGAGAGTGTAAAGGTTGATGCTTACATCCGAGGATTGACTGATAACATCAAGGGTGAAGTCACTTCTTCTAAGCCTGCTAACCTGAACGAAGCTGTTCGTATGGCTCATAAGTTGATGGAACAGAAATCGCAAGCTAGAGATGAAAGAATTTTGGAAGGAAAGAAGCGAAAGTGGGAGAGCTTTCAAAGTAAAAATAGTAGTGGTAAGAGCAATCATAAGGACAACTCACGCCAAACTTTGCAGAATAACCAAAAGAAAGGGAACGCGCGAGCTATGATTACTGCTCCTACTGATGGAAAGGTGTCTTCTGGATCACTTCCTTTGTGTGAACGTTGTGTTTACTTTCCAAGTTGTGTCCTTGTACAATCAATGTTAAAGATGGGCACAAGGCAATAACGTTGTCGAGGTACTGCAAGGAAAAGAGTGTTGCCACGGGTGCTAACGCTCAGCCTATTTGGACCTGCTATGATTGTGGGGAGCAAGGTCATACGAGGAACCGATGCCCAAAGAAAGTCAAGCAAGAGGAAACTGAAGAAGTTCATGGCCGAGCTTATGCTATTAAGGATGCTGAGCCGCAGGGTCCGAATGTGGTTACTGGTACGTTTCTACTCAATAACCGCTATGCTTCTGTTTTATTCGATTCGGGTTCCGATAGGAGTTTTGTGGATACTAGATTTAGTTCCATGCTTAATATCGAACCGGTTAAAATAAGCGCTAGTTACGAGGTAGAATTAGCTGATGGAAGGGTAGTTAGTACGAACACTGTTTTGAAAGGTTGCACTTTGAACTTAGTGAACCATCTTTTTGAAATCGATCTTATGCCGATTGAGCTTGGTACGTTTGACGTCATAATCGGTATGGATTGGCTTGTCAAGCACGATGCCGTTATCGTTTGTGGTGAGAAGGTTGTTCGTATACCCTATGGAAACAAGACGTTGACAGTCGAAAGTGACAAAGGTATGTCTCGACTAAAGGTCATATCTTGTATTAAAGCCCGTAAGTATATCGAGCGAGGTTGTCATTTGTTTTTGGCACATGTGACTGAGAAGAAATCGAAGGAGAAACGATTGGAAGACGTGCCTGTAATTCGTGACTTTCCTGAGGTGTTTCCTGATGATTTGTCGGGATTACCACCGCCGAGGCAAGTAGAGTTTCGAATTGATCTAGTACCGGGGGCTGCACCTGTTGCACGTGCACCATATCGTCTGGCACCGTCTGAGATGAGAGAGTTGTCGGTACAACTGCAAGAGCTGTTGGAGAAAGGATTTATTCGTCCGAGTTCATCACCGTGGGGAGCACCGGTGTTGTTCGTGAAAAAGAAAGATGGATCTTTTCGAATGTGTATAGATTACCACAAGTTGAACAAGTTGACTGTCAAGAATTGTTATTCTCTCCCGAGAATCGACGATTTATTTGATCAACTTCAAGGTTATAGCGTGTATTCTAAGATCGATCTGCGATCAGGATATCAGTACCTACGCATTAAAGAAGAGGACATTCTAATTACTGCATTTAGAACTCGGTATGGTCACTTTGAGTTCCAAGTGATGCCGTTTGGATTGACTAATACGCCTGCTGTGTTTATGGACTTGATGAACCGAGTATGCAAGCCATATCTTGATAAGTTCGTCATAGTGTTCATCGATGATATTTTGGTTTATTCCAAGGACGAAGAAGAGCACGGAAAGCATTTGAAGATTATTTTGGAGCTGCTTAAGAAAGAGAGATTGTACGCCAAGTTTTCAAAGTGTGATTTTTGGCTAGATTCGGTACAATTTCTTGGTCATGTGATTGATCGTAATGGTGTTCATGTTGATCCTGCCAAGATCGAAGCCATTAAGAATTGGGCTGCACCAACGACGCCAACGGAGGTGAGGTAATTTCTTGGATTGGCTGGTTACTATCAGAGGTTTATTGAAGGTTTTTCTTTGATTTCTAAGCCACTGACTAAGTTGACTCAGAAAGATAAGAAATACGAGTGGGGAAAAGAAGAAGAGGAAGCTTTTCAGACATTGAAGCAAAAGTTGTGTAGTGCACCGATCTTAGCGTTGCCCGAAGGAACGAAAGATTTCATGGTTTATTGCGATGCGTCACTTAAGGGTTATGGAGCCGTGTTGATGCAAAGGGAAAAGGTGATAGTGTATGCTTCCTGACAATTGAAGGTCCACGAAGAGAATTACACAACTCATGATTTGGAGTTAGGAGCCGTTGTTTTCGCTCTTAGGTTGTGGAGACATTATTTGTGTGGAACGAAGTGCGTGGTTTTCACCGATCACAAAAGTATCCAGTACATTCTCAATCAGAAAGAGCTAAACATGGGACAACGTGTTGGATTGAGTTGTTAAGTGATTATGATTGTGAGATTCGTTATCATCCTAGAAAAGCGAATGTTGTGGCTGACGCCTTGAGTCGCAAAGAAAGTATTAAGCCATTATGTGTTCGAGCTTTGATGATGACTGTTCACAACATTCTACTTAGAAAATCCTGAAGCCAAAAGGAAGCGATGAGAAGAAGTTGTGGAAGGCAGAAAATTTAGGGAGATTGATTAAGCAAATATTCGAGTTTTGCCCCGACGGAACGCGTTGTTTTAGAAATCGTGTTTGGTTGCCGCGATTCGGTGGATTGAGGGATTTAATTATTCATGAATCACATAAGTCCAAGTATTCTATCTATCCGAGATCGGACAAGATGTATCAAGATTTGAAGCTGTTGTATTGGCGGCCGAATATGAAAGTTGATATTGCCATGTATGTTAGCAAGTGTCTGACTTGTGCGAAAGTTAAAGCCGAGCATCAGAAACCGCCTGGATTGCTGCAACAACTTGAGATTTAAATTTGGAAATGGGAACAGATCACTATGGATTTTGTTAGTGGACTGCCTAGAACGACGAGTGGGTATGATATGATTTGGGTTATTGTCGACCGACTGACCAAATCATCTCTTTTCCTACCGATGAAGAAGACGAATAGCATGGAGAAACTCACGCAACTTTACCTAAAGGAAGTTGTGTGTAGGCATGGTGTTCCTATATCAATCATTTCGGATAGAGACTGTCATTTTACGTCTAGATTTTGGAGATCGCTTCAGAAAGCGTTAGGAACGAATTTGGATATGAGTACCGCTTACCATCCTCAAATAGATGGTCAAAGCGAAAGGACTATACAAACGCTTGAAGATATGTTGCATGCCTGTGTGATCGACTTTGGAAGTAGTTGTGATCGCCATTTGCCTTTGGTCGAGTTCTCATACAACAATAGTTATCACGCGAGTATTAAGGCTGCACCATATGAGGGCTTGTATGGACGGAAATGTAGATCACATGTCTACTGGAGTGAGGTTGGAGATAGCCAACTCACCGGTCCAGAATTGATTCGGGAAACGACGTAAAAGATTGTTCAAATTAAGAACCGCTTGTTGACTGATCGTAGGCGCCAGAAAATCTACTCGGATAGAAGATCTAAGCCGTTGGAATTTAAAGTCGGTGATATGATATTGCTCAAGGTATTGCCGTGGAAGGGCATTATTCGTTTTAGAAAGCGTGGAAAGTTGAGTCCATGTTACATTGGGCCATTCAAGATTCTAGCTAGAGTCGGTCCTATGGCTTATACGTTGGAGTTATCGAAAGAGTTGAAAGGGATTCATAGTACTTTTCTTGTTTTGAATCTCAAGAAATGTTTAGCGGAAGGCGACATTGTCGTTCCGATGGATGAGATTCAACTTGATGATAAGTTGTACATGATTGAAGAGCCAGTGGAAATTGTTGATCGAGAAGTTAAGCGACTTAAGCAAAGTCGGATACCTATCGTTAAAGTTCGTTAGAATTCGCAAAAAGGTCCAGAATTTACTTGGGAACGTGAGGATCATATTAAGAATAAGTACCCTCATCTCTTTACGAGTAATGATGAAGCGAGGAAGAGCGGATAAGTCAAGTTGAGCACCGGGATGGCGCTCCCTAAAGGAGGGGAGAATGTAACAACCCGAGTTTCAAGTCAACGTTTATCCCGAGCTATGATAATTATTTTACTACGTAATTGATTTTTAGTCGTTTATGCTATATAAGGTTTGGTGAAAATTTCCATTTATTGGGAAATTACAAGCCGTGATTGAGTTTCTATTTGTTTTTAGCGTCCTAGAAAGTTAGAAAAATTTATATTGTCGCTCCAAGAGCGTGATTAATTTATTTTTGTATTTTATGGCTTTTCCACGTGTTTTTGTAAAAACCGTGTTTAAAGGTCGTGTTTTACGTGATTTAAAGTTTTATTAAATGTTTTAAAGTAAATTTAGTGGGACGGAATAAAAATATTTACGAATGTGGTGTGACCCGAGTCTTTGGTCGGCTAAAATAACGAAACAAATAACCTTGGTACTTATTTTGAAAGAATAATAAGGAAGGAGGGACTAAATGTGGCAAGTGATCAAACTTAAATCCTATATAAGGACACACACACACTATTATTTCTTTTACAAAATTTTGTTCTTCCTTCCTCCTTTTAAACACCACGACCGGCCACACCTAAACCACCCTAAATCCGACGATTTTCTGACATGCAATATAATCCGAATACATTTTCTTAATCCTTGTATCAAGACCTACACATCCCACTAAGAAAATCCCACATGCAATAAGTATTTTGAAAGTTAGAAATTTGGTTGAGTTCATGTGGTTTTGATCTAAAAGGAAGGTATATATTTGTTAGATAAGTGTTCTTGCAAGTTGGTTTGATTGAAAAAGGTTTTGGTTTGTTGTTTGGGGTTGCGTCCGATTTCGAACCAATAAGGGGAAGCCAAAACAAATTTTTGTTATAGCTTTGCGAGTATTCTAGTTACATTTTTATGTGATTAATTTGACGATATTGCGTATTATATGTTATGTGCTATAAGATTCAAGTGCGAAAAATATTGAAAGTATATTTGATTATTGATTGAAGTTTGATGGTTTTGGTATACTTAAATAAGCTAGTTAAACATGTTTTGATTGTTGGTTTAAGTCAAAAATGTCATTTTAATGGGTTTTGAACACGTCAAGTTTGACCGCCTCGTAGCGAGTCGAGAAATTTTTGAAAGTTATTATTGATAATGAAAAGTGATAGAGTTCGCCTTTAGATACGTTTTGCTAGGTGGCTCGTCACGTAACTCTTAATAACGAACGTTTTACGGCCGAATTAAGATTGGTCATTTTTGGTGTAAAAAGTCAACTACGAAGTTTGACTTTTGAAAGTCAAACTTGCATATACTTTTGAATATGATTTATAATGAGCAAAGAGTTTGTAATGTTAGTTAATTAATGATGAATTATGAAGTTCGTATTATATTATCTTTACTTTCGGCAACTTTCTAAAAATAGAAACTTTATGGTAAAAGAAGCGTAACACAATTGTAATTGTTGTACCTTTGTGGGTGCGTCAAAGTAAAATCGTCAAAGTAATAATTATTTCTGCGTGCACCTTAGAGATTGTAGTTATGATTGGTATTATACAGGTGCTAAGTTATATTATATCTAATGTACAGTTATACTTATATATACTATTATCTAAGCAATTATATATATATAATTCCGCACTATTATATATATAATTTATATATATAGTATTATTTACTATTTATCTCACAACTACAACGTGTGCCATTATACGATATTATTTTACTTTTAGTCCCCGATTTCCCCGACGCTAAAAATATTTGTTCGCTATTATATTGCGTCGCGGTTTGTTTTGAGACGTGATGTGCACCTCCGAAGTTAATTCTGGCCTGGTTGATTTGATTTTGAATTGTAATCTTTTGCCTTAATGGTGTAGTTAATAAATGGTCAAAGAAAAAGCTAGTTAAAAATGGCTTATGTACTCAGTACATGCTGAGTTTACTTTTGGTTTTGAAAAGAAGAAAAGCTGGTTTTAAGGCTAAAAACAAAGGACTTAATGAACAAATTTTAGAAAAATAAGCTGAAACATAATAATTATGACCTATAAGCTACTTGCAAACAAAATTTGATAAGCTAAAAACTTCTTTTACCTACTGAAAATTAAGATTGAAAAAGGACTTTTGTCTTTTTAAGCTACTGATGCAGTTTGCACTTAAAATGACCAAATCTATAAACTAACTAATGCAGACCTAATGAGCTAGTTTCTATAACTTTTTAAACACTAAACTAAATACAAAATGAGAAATTATTCTAAACAAAACAGACTTGAGTTTATGATGTTAATAGAACTAGGCTTAAACTAGCAGAACTTAACTTTAACTAATTCTTATAAATGTAAGCTAAATCAAAGCTACAAATAGCATTAAATCCTATCATATAAACCAACTAATGAATTTTGAAATCAATCCTAAGGACCAAATGGCCTTGGCAGTACTAACTTGAGTTAGTACTGCCTTGTGCCAAACACCCCTTAAAAAGTCCAAAATCCATTTTAAGCTTATGAAGATGAGTTTTAATGCACAAACAAGAGATACCAGATGATAATCAGCTTATAATAGACCTAATAAGCAGTTTTAACCTACTGAATAAGCAGAAATGATAAACTACAAGATTATGCTAATATTTTTGGATTTTTAAACTGTTTTATAAAAATGAAGAGTAAATGAAGATCTAAGCTAATAATGAAGCATATTAAGCATTAAACTACTAAAATAAGCACAATTAAGCTAATCTAAACAGAAGTAAGCAAGTAATAAGCAATTATAAGCTAAAATTCAGAAATAAGCTAGAAAATGTAAATAGGAAACTTACAATTGCCTCTGCACAAAACAAGGCTTATAAATGCTCTTTTGAGCTATCAATAAGCTCCAGCTTATCCTAAGATAAGCTGGTGGGGTCCTGGAAGCCCATCCCTTATTGGCTTCCCTTCCATAATAAGCTGTGGTATTTTGATTGTGGATTTGAATAAGATAAGCTCAACTAAGCTTTTGAAAGCTTAGTTGAGTAATTAGCTAGCTTAAAAGTAGATATGACAGCTGATTGAGAGCTTATTAGAACAATTGAAAGCTTATTTAAACCATTACATGTTAAGTGAAAACAAATTAAATCACAAGATTTAAAAGTGAACTACAATTTTATTAATAAAACTGAATTACAATGCTTTAAAAAGAGATTACAAATATTTAAAATGACATTAAAGCTAAAAATTACAATAAGCTATGTTTACACTAAGGCTACACTAAATTAAGCTAGATATCCTGTGAGTGAGGCAGGACTTGTATTTATAGCCAGAGATAGATGCTTCTAGGTCTTCAAGTTTGTTAGACGCTCCTCTTAATCTGAACCCTCCATTCTTTCCAATCATTAGATCCTCTCTTGAAGTCGTTGGATTAGAATTAATCACACAGATCGCCACGCTGGCACTCCCACTTCTTTAGAGCATGTGTGTTTTATTTGCACTAGTTTTAGTGCAAATTTCCCTTTTAGGTGTGTTTGTCTGAAATCCACGCGTCATTCCCTCTTGTCATAGCTAACCAATCATGAGCTCTTGTGACTTTTTTAGGCTGAGCTGTAAGCTTGGTACTCGAATCTTAGTTCCACGTCATTAATTGAATTTTACCCATTGTTTTTGATGCAGGGTAAAACGGAGGGGATGATGAATAGTAAAAAAAGATTTTCAGGCCTTTTATTTCTTTTATAGAGTTGTGTTTGACCCGGGGTTTAAACGAGTTGACCTGGGCTCGAGTATTGGGCCATGGTTTTATTAAAAGGGTTGGGCCGGTTAATGGTAAAAGATTTTGGTAAAAAGTGTTTATAATTAAACGATAATTACCGTTAGTCATGGACTAACGGTGTTAGGGTTTTTGGGACTTTTGTGAAATTAATTTAACATTGAGGGTTTATTTGGGATTTTGAGGATTTTGTCTTTTGTGGGTTGATCATTGTTGACCATGGTTGACTATTTGACCTTTTTACTATCAAACTCTCGGCTCTTGTGCACTCTTTTCATTCCCGTGTCCGTGTTTATCCGGTTTTGACCGTTTTCATGTTATATTTGTAATATTCGTACCTACACATCACAAATGACAAAACAAGCAATATACAAGCATAATTTTCACAATTTGTTCATTTTAGGGCCATTTTTGGTATAAAAAGGATATGTGATTTCTCATATATCAATAATTCTAGTGGGGAACTCGATTAAAGCAAAAGCTTTTAGTTATCAAAACTCAAAAGATATCTCAATACAAAGAAACGACCCATAATTTATAGGAAAAGTAGAATTAATCTAAATAAAGATTGATTTGACTTTTCCTTTCCTAAATTTATAATTGATACTTTTCTAACCAAAGTTTATTGTCAAACAACATGTTGATATTACAATCCAATGCCCCTACATCATATATATATACATATTATATATATATACATATTATATATATATATATATTATATATATATACATATTATATATATGTACATATTATAT
>BQNB010066136.1:0-28621 GCA_026074375.1 Tanacetum coccineum
ATGTGTAATGGTACCTACGTTGAGAAGGGGATGGACAGTTCTCAGCGATATCTAGATTAGCCAAATCATATGCTTTAATGTGTAATTTTCCAAGCAATAGCTTACTGAAATCAATTATCCTTGGATGGCTATGGAGAGGTATGATTGCGAAAGTGAATTATTAACTTGCTTGGTCAAAGGAAAAAAATTATATTCATACTGATTTATGATTTTACATTGTATTGCAGACGGTGCTTATGGCGCATGTGGCAGCGGGAAGCCAGCTTCCATAACAAGTATACTTTCTTTTATAAAGGCACTTACTATATCCTGAGTGACCAGTCCAACATAATTTCCTGATTTGATTTTATCTGCAAAAACCTTATGATTTTTGTGTGTAAAATTCATTGCAATTCTCTCTACGAGCAAACCGGCGCAGTATAATTTTTGCAATTCTATCTTTTATATTCATTTTAATTTTAGTTGTGTCTTAGGAGTTATTTGATATGTATAACAGACTCCTGCAGCGGAAGTGACGTGTTGAAGGAGTTTCTACGGGTGCTCATATCGCGATATCATCGATAAGGTTTGATTGCAAACCATTGTGCTTCTTCATTAATTTCTTAAAAGTCTTGTGTAGGTGTTTCAAGCTATCTAATATTATAATTAATATTGTGAGTACGAATGGAAGTTGTGAAGCAACTGATTCTAAAAGGTATTTGTATTTAATCAATGTTGTTGATGCTTGGTATTCAGAATTTGAAGGAATACAATACGTATAAGAATGGTAATTATGATATTAATGGGCCAAAATAATATATTTAAAACTACAACCTCTACTAATAGTCTAATAGTGATATTCTTATAAACTATAAGCTTGCAATGTTGTACATGGATGTTGATAAGAAAACAAACGAGTAATTGTTCATATTAAGTAATCAAGAGCTAACATAGACAGTTTGATGACTGTGTGACCGCAAGTTGTCCAACCTCGACTTAAACAAGTAACCAAGTAGGAGTGATTGATTAAGCCTGCTTTTTACGAAGTAAATTTCAAATGATCTTTAGTATGTTGTGATCCTGGTGCGGCAAAATGTAAATAAAATTCTCTTCTTTTATTTTTCTAGCATGTATTACGTTTAAACGTAATTGAAGCCTTTAGATGATGGTTGGGAAGTATTCTTAGTTTTCGGTTGTTACTTTTAGTCCCCTCTTTGTACAATTCTTATATGAAAAGGAAGGGGGATAAATATGTTGTTCAGAATGGTGTATAATTATGTTGATGTATATATCGTGTTTGAGTGACACTGAAGGCCTCTTTTGTATACATGTATTAAAGTGGCGCCTAGCCTTTTCTTCTGTGCTTTTATCATGTTGTCTTTTTTAAATTTGTAATATTTTTTTTGTAAACTAAAATATTGCAGAATGGTCCAGATTAGTTTCGGCGTATCTAATCATCAAACTGGTACATCCATTGGTGTTGATCCCAATCCTTGATTGATTCCTTAGCTTGTCTAAGGTTAAATTACCTTGGATAAATCCAAAATAACTTGTTGTAGAAACTTTGTTTGTATACTAAAGTGTATGCGAAATCTACACCTTAATATCTAGAAGAATAATGAATAAAACAGTAATTGTGAATGAACAAAGATATAACCAAACGCTCCAATATTATTAGATCAATAATACGACTACTCTTCACTAGTACTAGAGTTTACAACCTTGAAGCTTTTTAAATCGACTTGACAACTACGAAAACTTGTATATCAACTAATGCCCTAGAGCCTCCTTTTATAGATTAAGGAGTTCTAGTCGGCTTACAACATATACTAAAGATAAACATAAACTTATAGAATATTCTGATACAATCTATTCTATAATTATCTTCTAATCTTCATCTCCAAGTAATCCTTATATTCTGGCATCTTTGACTTCCTTTAGCAGTATTAATCTTCTCTAGCAGTACAAATTAACACTGGCAGTACTAAATTTGTGCTAGCAGTACTAACTCAGTTAATACTGTTAGTTATAATATGAGCAGTACTAACCTCTTGTGAAGATTTATTCCCAACAATCCTCCCCTAAACTTGTGATTTACCCTCAAATCTCAAGTTTCTTCTTAATTAAATCTTCTAGCTTAATCTGCTGAGGATGCTTCCAAACACACTATCTTCATTGATTAAGTTAAGATCTGATAAACTTTAAAAGCTCATATGCCATTTCAGTGACATTATAATTCACATGAAGTTTCCATCGAATCATTCTTGTAAGTGTATCTTGTGGAAGTGGATACTTTTTCTCAACTAGCATATGAATGCTTACTTCTCCTAGAATCCATGATGACTCTAACAAGAATCATAGAGCTCCATCTATCAACTCTTGACTGTTATGATTTTTCCAAACTGCATCATCACTATTTGGTTCAAACATAACCTTCATGTCTCCCCAGAGCATTAGATCATCAAAACCTGGTCTTGTAGATGCATACTTCTCATTAAACAGTCTATACAACACAATCAAATCTTCTCTATCAAAATCATTCAGCATCTGACTAAAGAATATATAAGTCTTGTAACTTCCATCTGCCATGTGTATCTCATAATATCCCACATCTTCTTTGCAATACGATTTCCAACCAACTATTGGGGATTTAACAGCCAATGGAGTCACACTAATTACTTCTTCAGAATCAGAAATAACTTCTACATACTCCATAAGTTTTTCTGGATCATCCTGCTTCTTCTGTCTTTTGTCCTTGTCCTCTCTAGGTTTTGAAGCCTTTCTTTTCAATCTTCCTTCAGCTTTCCTAGAGCTTTCTTTCACAACTTGTTCAGGTATAACATCTTCTTTCTGAACCGTCTCTTCTTCAACTTGTTTTGAAGACTCTTCATCCTTTTTCTTTTCTTTTTCTTCTTCAGTAGATTGCTTTTGAATAAAACCTTATCTCTTCATAACCTCTTTTTCAATCTCAGAATCCTTAGGTACAAAGGCTTAATTTTGATCCCATACTCTTTCAAATATAGGTCTAATCTCTTCATATTTCATTCCTTTAAAATGACTCAGCTTGTATCCTCCCTGATTCTTCAAATACATACACATGTTCTTTCTAACTTCAGCTACAGAGAAAGATCTATTCTGAAGTGTATGATATCTTATCACAACAAGATCACTCCAATCAATATCATGAGCTTGTCTTGATTTAGATGCAACCTCTTCTCTTTCATCCAACTGCTTTTGCAATTCCAAGGCTGTTTCAAAGTCAATCCTTTCTTGTTCTTGTTCTGCCTTAAATCTAGCTTCCTGTTCAGCATTGAATCTGGATTGTTCTTCCTCAAATAACTTCTTAGCTAATTCCTCATCTACTCATTTGTACTTGAACCCTCTTCTTGCTTTTCTTTGGTGGCTCAGACTCTTGCATAATAGCTTTTCCTTTATCTTTTACTGCACTCCTTTTGATATTTACCAATGTTTCAGCAAGAGTTATTTCATCATCATCATTTTAAGGACTAGCAGTACTAAAATCCACATCACTCTCCATTCTATGCTCAGCTGTCTCATGTGCCTCCCCTTGCTTACTGCTTTTGACCAAGTTTACATTCTCATCTTGATCAATTTCTTCAATCATCCTCCCTTGTTTGGAAGGATCCTCAATATCCAAACTGGCTTCTTCATCTTTTGAGGAGTTAACAATTGTACTTCTTCTTTTAAGCTTGAGCTTGTTTTCTAATTTCTTTACTCTTTTAGTGAGAGTGATAAGGGACTTGTTGTAGACCTCTTTAGTGCTTCTGAGTTCATCCTCCAATGCTGTAACCTTATCTGACAGTTTTGTACATATTTCCATCAATTCCAAAAGTTGCATACTACCCTCCCCACTTCGAGATGTGTTACCTTCTCTGAGTGGTGGTTCATTGGGTAAGTTAGATAGCCTTTCAGGCCTAGCCTGAACAGGACTACCCCCATGGTAAAGTGGCACCCGGGACCACCTTCTGAGCTAGTTCTTAGAGAACTTAGCCTAGATGGTGTTGCCTTGGTTTGGGTCTTAGATATGTTACCACTGCCCTGCTCTGCTTCTAAGCTAGAAGCAGTAGTGGTAGCCCTCCCTAATCCATCATGCATCTCCTTAGTGATGGCCTCATCTGCAACATGTGGTAAGACATTGGACTGAGGTATCCTAATGCCCATTCTTCTTGATCTGGTCCTAGTTGTCCTATAGGTGATGGATATATTTTGTAGTTGTGGAGATGTTTCAATAATAGTGGGTGTGTGTTGGGTCCCAACTGGGCTTGTTGGACCTTTACCTTGAGATAATTGTTCATGAACAAGCATTGTTGGAAACAATGTTGTTTCCACCCCAGAAAAACCCATAGATCCCCTCTTCATATTGCTAAAAACTTTTTGTGTTAGATCAGGAGCAATATAAAGTCTCTTATGTAAAGTGTTTTTAGTCCCTGAGTGACATTTGTGTAAAAAATAATTGTAAAAATATGGTACATCAAAAATTTATATTTATTCTCCAAGTTTTTCACCATATCATCAAAAATTAGTTTAGAAAAATTAAACATTCTGTTTGTGGCCAGACAAATTATAGCAGTTGCTATGTTACTACTAAACTGTTCCCAAGAAGTTTTCTTTGGGCTTAGACAATGAAGGATGGTATGGATCAAAAATTTCCATTGTGGGGAAAAGTGACCTTTTTGAAAAGTTAGTTTATCAGAATCTGTCACATACCCCATCAAAGCAAGTTGTTCAAAAATTTTAGTTGTTGGTAAAGTACTAATACCATCAGCATCTGCCAATTTGAGATGTCTCCTGATAAATGCTTCAGTAATAGACTTTTCGTGACCATCAACTGTTGCAATTAACTCTATTTCTCCATTGTCAAGTGTTCTGACACCTAGCATGGCACTCAGAACTCATTGATAAGAAGAAACAAAATAGTTGAAGTTTTCAGTTTAAAGCCTACCTGATTTGGCTATCATTAGAAAGTCCACTATTTGATGAAGCCCTCACTTCCTGAGGACAGTCGATAAGAAAATCGACCATATTGTGCTTTATTCACAGAATTACAAGTTTTTCCATTAGAGAATGATAAGAAAGAGTAAAACTTGATTATGGTTTTAGGTTTTAGTCGATTATGATAGTATGAGATTTTGACAAGAGCAATTGAGATAAAATAGATGACACTTAAGGGTTTTGATATGATCGACTGAATAAATAGTGATTTTAACTTGAAGAAATCATATAAGTTAGAGAAGTATCATGAATTATCCAATTGAAGTAACCTATAAGAGAAATACGTGGCAAAAATATCTCAATGGTTATATCTAATTATTTTTTAAAGAAACTTGTTTCTCCGCCAAACAGTACAAATGGTAACCTAGCAGTACGAAGTTAACACTAGCAGTATTAACTTTTTGCCTAGCAGTACTAAGTTTGTCTGACAGTATTAACTTGTTCTCCAATAATCATACAATAACATGCCTCTATTCATCACAAGCACACTAATAATAATTAGATAGACATGTGAGAATTCATGAGGAACCATATCAATGAATAACCCATGATAAAAAGATTAAAATATGAACCCCCTTATCGTCCCAAAGTTTATAAGTAGCCTCCCTTCAAACAATGCTTCAAAGGTGAAGCATTCAACATTAGGTATTCAATATGCTTTACCTGCAAGTATTAGTCTAAAACCAAGAATACACAATCCAAAGTATTTTCTTGTTTAGCAGTATTAATTTTGACTAGCAGTTTTAACTAACAGTATTAAGTATAACTGACAGTACTAGTTATACTTAGCAGTACTAATGGATACAACTAACAGTACTAATCCTTTACAAAACTTTACAAAGACATAAAGAGATGTAGACATTTAAGGATTAAGCATTCCAATACTTGAGACCAAGTACTGAAACCTTCCAGCATCAAAACCTTTTGTAAGAAGATCTGCAACATTATGATCAGTATGAATTTTAACCATTTGTATTAACTTTTTAGCATTGCAATCTCTTATAAAATGATGCCTAATCTCTATATGTTTTGTTTTAGAATGTTGAACAGGATTTTCAATAATGCAAATAGTACTGTTATTGTCAATATTAATGACAGTATTCATGAAATTATACCCATAATCCAGCAATTGGTTTTGAATCCAGAGTACTTGTCCACAGCAACTAGCAGCAGCCACATATTCAGCTTTAGTTGTAGAGGTGGCAACCACAGTTTGCTTCTTGCACTGCCAAGATATCAACCTGTTTCCCAAAAACTGACAACCTTCAATTGTTAACTTCCTATCTTGAGTTGCTCAAGCATAGTCACTATCAGTATAAGCAACTAGTTCAAATAGAGAATCCTTAGAATACCAAAGGCCTAAGGTTGGTTTGCCTTTCAAATATCTAAAAATTCTCTTGACTGCTAAGAGATGTGATGTCTTTGGAGTAACTTGAAATCTGGCACATGCACATACTATAAACATAATATCTGGCCTAGATGTTGTGAGATACATCAAAGACCCAATCATAGATCTATAGATATGTACATCAACATCATCAACATCTCTATCTTTGACTAAAGGCTTTTCCAAAATCAACTGAGTAAAGCATCTTTACATAAAAAAAAAAAAAAAAATAAAAAAAAAAACAAAAAAAAAAAAATAAAAAAAAAAAAAAAAAAAAAAAAAAAAAAAAAAAAAACGAAAAAAAAAAAAAAAAAATAGTGTAGTAGAATTTCCTTCAAAATCTCAGCTACAATTTATCCTAACTGATAAATATCATCTTCCTTCTGCGGTAAACTTGTTAATCTAGAAAGAAAGTAAGTTCTCCCATAAAACTTATCTGAAACTTATCCTTCATAAGCTTCTCAAATGCAGTACACAATTCCTTGTTTGTAGAGCCAAAGATAATGACATCAACATAGACATGTACAAGCAAAATATCTCCTTTTAGCTTCTTGATAAACAATGTCTAATCTATTTTCCCTCTTTTAAATCCATTGTCCAACAGATAGTTAGCCAAGGTTTCATACCATGCTCTTGGTGCTTGATGCAACCCATAAAGTGCCTTGACCACCTTATAAAATTTGTCTGGATTGTCAGGATCTTTAAATCCTGGTGGTTGAGTAACATAAACCTCTTCCTCAATTGTTCCATATAAGAATGCACTCTTCACATCCATTTGATATACCAGAAAACCCATAAAAGAAGCATAAGCTAAAAATAATCTTATGGCCTTAATTCTTGCCATATGAGCAAAAACTTCTTCATAGTCTATACCTTCTTCTTGTCTATGACCTTGGGCAACCAACCTTGCTTTATTCCTAATCACAATCCCTCTTTCATCTTTCTTATTTCTGAAGACCCATTTTGTTCCAATGTCCATCTTTCCATTAGGCAAATCCATAAGTATCCAAACCTGTTGGAGTTTAAATTGCAGAAGTTCTTCCTGCATTGCTTCCACCCAAGATGAATCAGATAGAGCTTTAGAAATGCTTGTAGGTTCAATCTGTGATAAGAAACAAGCATATAAACAAGTATTCAGGGTATCATGTGTTTTCTGTTCATATACAGCACTGAGAAACCCTTATTCAAAAGTAGGTTTTGTCATCCTTCTTGTCTGAATAGAGGACTTCACATCTTCAATCACATTTGTAATTGGGTGATCTTTATGGATTCTTGTATTTGGAGTGGTTGGAACTGTATAGGAATTAAGGATGTTTCCCAAATCAACTTCTGGTTCATCTTCATCACTGAAAAACTCAACATGAGTGGCTTCATGTGTATGACTAGATCCCATTTTGAACATATCTTTAGGGCTATCATGATCGTTTGAACTAGCAGTACTTACTGATGGATCAACAATATTAAGTTTAAAACTACCAATATTAACTTCAGGAGTGACAGTATTAACATGTTGTCCAGCAGCATCAACTTCTTTAGGACTGCTATCATCTTTAAACTTATTTGTTTCATCATTCTCATTATATGGACCATATTCAACCTGCTTTTGATCATCAGTAGCAGATTTTGGTTCACCATTACCAATATCCTTGGAAGGTGAATCAAAGTATGAAGCATCTTTCCAAATTGGCATCACAATGCAATCTTTAATGATTTA
This sequence comes from Tanacetum coccineum, assembly GCA_026074375.1. Taxonomy (NCBI): domain Eukaryota; kingdom Viridiplantae; phylum Streptophyta; class Magnoliopsida; order Asterales; family Asteraceae; genus Tanacetum; species Tanacetum coccineum. The sequence continues at coordinate 8,094 of BQNB010066136.1, forward strand.
TTCTTTCTATGTAGATGTACCTTCCATAGTTCTCCTGTGTACCTGCAGATTCATTATGATTTTGTAACTTGCATGATACTGGTACATATTTCATAATTCGGGTTATAAGAATCAAAATCAAACAGTCACTTTGGACAATTCCTTCTGACATAGACTTATTCTCAAAAAACCCAATAGCCAGTTTTCTCAACCTTCAGTTCTAGTATTGTATACCCTCAAAAGCTTACTACCAAATATCTCCAACAAAGAAACTTCATCCTTTGTCCATCAAACTGAGCCTAAACTGTCCTAAATCTTAAGAATGGTAACATGATATCCAAATGGTTCTTATAAAGCTTAGAGCTGTTTAAAACCTCTAAAAAGTTCAAAGGTGTCTTGTTTATAGCTTTGACTACTAAGACCCTATTCTGTACATAGCAAACAGTACTAACTGCTTCTGCCCGAAATGTGATAGGTAACTTAGATCCGCCTAACATTGTTCTAGGCAGCCCCAATTAGTGACTTATTCCATCTCTCCAGCTACACTATATCTGCTGAAGATCCTGAGCTACACCTAATATTCTTCCTAATACCTTCTCCGTCAGCAAAAAATCATCCTAGCTTTATTCTTAAACTCTGTTTCATTATCACACCTGATTATTTTCACTTTCTTATCCACTAGGTTTTCTATTTATTTGATAAAGTTCTTGAGAATCTCATTGGTTTCATCCTTAGTTGTTAAAAAGAAAACCCATGTAAACCTGTTATAATCATCAGTGACTACGAAGCAATACTTCTTATGCATTAAACTACTCACAAAGGTTGGACCAAACAAATCCCATAAGAAAGCATAAACAAAGGCTTAGAAAATAGATTCCAGAACTTTGGACTTACAAGACGCCTATGTTGCTTCCCATTAAGAACAAGCAACACAGTTTTGGTCATTCAAAACGTTTGTAGGCAATCCTATTACAATATTTATCCTTAACAAGCATTGTTTTTAGGTTTTTAAAAATAATATGTACCAAGCCTCCTATGCTAGAGCAATGATTCAATCTAATGTAGCCTTTGTCCACAAGACAAGTTAAACTCTCTTTGGGAACAATGTTCCCTTCATATAAAAACTGTACATTTTATCCTTTTCAAGGAAATTTAAGAAGTATCTGACTTTCATTAGGCTGACTTAAAATTAGGAGATAAGACAAGACATTCAGTGTCAGTAAAAAGGACATAGTTCTTGTTTGTACTCATTTATTGGAAGACACTAAAAAGGTTGAATTTTAACTCATTGACAAAGTATACATCTTCAAAATCAAGGCTATCAGTTTTAAGTGTTCCTTTACCAGAAATTCTACCACCATGTGCTCCTCCCCCAAATGTAACATAACCTCCATCAAATTCCTTGAAATCTGAGAGATAAGCTATGTTCCCAGTCATGTGCCTTGAGCATCCACTGTCAACAAATCCTTTATCATCCATTAGTGGCTTGCCCTGCACATAAAAAAAAGGAAATTAGTTTCCTTTGGGGACCCAAGCCATTACTGACTTGGATCTGCCTCGTGCATCAATATAATTATGTTTCTTTAGAGTGATTGATGCACTATCAGGTTTGGTAGGTCTCCAAACCCAACATGCTGAGGTCTTTACAGCATTTGCCTGATTTACCCTAACAGCATTAACAACTGCAGAATTTGGCCTAGCAGTTTTAACTGTTTTTGGCCTAGCAGTATTAACTGCTTGTGCCTTGGCAGTATTAACTTTGTGGGTAAACCTTTTGTTAGATAATACTGTTTTTGATTGAAAGGGTCTTCTTACAGTTGATTGTGCTGTTTTTGAAAAACGTGACATTGGTTTAGCACTAAAAACTATAGATTTGGATAGCAAGTAATTTAACTTTCACTGCAGTATTAAATGGTTTTAGGCCAGTTTTCATTAAAACTGCTTTTGGAACCATGTTCCTTTGAGCATTAGGGTGAGTCCTGTTGGTAGTATAGTTGTAGTTCACCCTGTTATAATTATTCCCATATACCATTCTTTCCCTTTGATTGTATTTACACTGAGCTTAAATATGATCAAAACTCCTACAAACAAAACATGCTTTATTATACATCACAAAATCACCTACCCATCTGTTAGGGATTTAAATTCTCCTAATTTCTTTGATTCCCCCTAGGACTTTGTGATCATACATCTCAGCATACCTAACTGACTTTATAACTGGTTTTTCATATTTTAGGTTGACAAACTCTTCATTTTATCAGCACGAAAAAAGTTTCTCTATCAACATTAATGAGACTCAGAACAAAGCTACTTGTGTCTTCTGATACTTGTTCTTTTAACAAAGAGTCATCAGAATTTCCTTAGAAGCATCTGATTTTTTTTATCACAAACAATGTTAGACTCTTGCTTACTCTCCTGAGAACCATAACTTTTGAATTCAGGCTCTTTGAATTCATCAATACCCATAAAAGACAAATTAATCATTTTAGGTCGATTATGAGATATTAAAGAAGAGGATGGAGGAGACAACATTAAACCCCAAACCTTTTTACATTTTGTCAGTTAATCTGACTCCCTAACAACTTTCAGTCCGTTTAGAGACTTTATCAAATTTCTTAATTTTAAATTCAATACCCTCTTTTTCTTGCTTAACCTTTTCAAACTCACTTTTAAGCACATTTATTTCATAATCTTTGCAAGCTACTTCTCTTTTAAGAACTGCAACTCATTCCACTAAAAAAGTAACCTCAATTTACTATATGTGAAAAGTTGAATTCTTCTACAGTTGCTAAACCTCTATTTTAAGTAGTCTGCTGTAAATTCAATTTGATTAAGCTTAACACTCAAATCCACACACTGTTTCTAAATAGTTTCATAGTTTACCGACAAGTTTAAGAGAAAGTTTATAATACATTGTATACCACAATAGACTGAAAATGCCATTAGGCTGTTTCTTAACCTTTCATCTGCCATATCACTCCAGTCAAAACCTACACCATCTATAGCCAACATTGCCTTTGAAGATGTGTCTTCATTGTTTCCATGCTTCCTAGTGTTGTCTTGATTTCGAACTGATCGCCTCTTGTTCCTTGATGCTCTACACTCCCTGGCAAAGTATCCCATCTTGTGACAGTTAAAACACTCTACCTTGGATTTATCATACCCAGCAGTATCATTAGCATTAATGAAAATTTTCTTGCATGTCCTCTGTAAGTACCTCTTTGCCCTCATACTTAGCAGAGAGAGCTGCAACTTCAAATCCATTGCTTCCAGATCATCTTTATGAATTTGCTCTAAGTCCTGCTGTAGGAGGTTAGAACCATTTGGATTCTCAACCATGAAAGCATACACATCATTATCATTGAAGCTAGCAGTACTAACTTAAGGACTAGCAGTGTTGACATTAGGGCTAATAGTACTAACTTCATATGCAGGTTGTAACACCCCCAAAATACGATACGCAACGGAATAATACATTTGGGGTGATACTTCATAATACATGCACACGAGTCCCAGTAAACGCCAAAAATACGTTTATTAACAAATTTCATCTCATTAGTTTAAAAGAGAATCAGACTTACAAGATAGGTCCCCAAACTATACAAGTCATATCACGACTTCATTTCAAAAATGTTTTATTAATTTATAAACATATGTTCACCGAGCCTTCATTCTTGATATCCGCGTTCCGTCCCATCCAAACTATCTTCATACCTAAACCAGAGAACAACATGCTTAAAACAGGTCAACATAAAGTTGGTGAATTCATAGTTTTATTAAATCGTATAATGCAGGACCGCAAGACTTTCCCCGTGTATAATGCAATCAATGCAACATCACAAAAAGTAATATACTTTTTCCTAATCTCCTGACACTGAAGCTCGACATATATGAATACAATACATAAATAGAATGCTTACATTACCCGTGATGAAGTTCCACCCGTAACAAACCAACATCCGACATGATATACGTTTGATTTCCAGTGATAGCTATCCACCCGAACGGGAGGTCAATCCAAAATAGATCTATCTAATAAATCATTCGCGCTACTTCCATAATTGACATTCATGATGTCATAGGCATAGTGGGTTATCGATACATAAGCAAAACGCAATCATGATAAAATGTACCTTTCGTCCAATATTGTAAAAACCATGCAAAAGTTCTCACCTCAAAACAGTGTAAATCAATAATGTTTTGAAAAACCATGGGAGCTATGAACTCCACATTTGATCAACGATCAAGATCAAATAACCGAATAAATCACAACGATGCAGCAACGACACCGATCACGACCTATAATTAAGTCGCTTGATTCAATATGTAAAAAGTACATCAACGTTGTGTACATCGATACGAATATGAAAACATATATATATATATATTAGGTTTACATACATAATGTGTGAAGAGAAATCCACTTGCGCTCCCTAACCTTAACACTGAGTAATTTATATATACTATTATCACATTTTGTACTACCCGGACATAACTATAACACTACCAGTATTAACCATTATTATACTACCCAGTACTATGTACAACAAAACTCTACCAAGAGTTAACAAATATACTACCAGTAGAATGAATGATACTACCATGAGTAACCTATGAATACATAATCCCAAACACACTAATACAAAACTTCTATATTCAATAAGTTCCCTTTTAGTTAAGTCTCGCACAATATACTTCATAATAAATTTATTCACCTCGTCGAACCTTCGACGCTTAAATTAGTCACCAATCTCTCATAATGATATCACATATCCAACTATTACGAAAAGTTACCGTTTTAACTTTCCATATTTAGAATCTGACCAACGGTCTCAAAATAGTACTTATGATAAGTAGAGTATTTGATATATTCATTATCGAAATCACCTTCACAACACGGAACGATTATTGAAAGGGTCTTCTTTGACTTTTACGTGACGTTTTATAAAAATATATTTTATTTTTCTAAGTCTGACCCGACCAAAACGACCCACTACATCACATTTTCACAACTCGGGTTCTAAAGAGAATTCATGCGAAACGATATTCCGAACAACTTCTTAGTTTTAGCCGAGACCCGAAACCCAACAGAAAATGACCAAAATGCCCCTACCAGTTTCTGCCGAAAAGTATTACCAAAACGCATACCTGCGTTTGCGTTTTTGACCCGTTATAAGGCGTCTTTAACACTAGAAAACCTCGCGGAAAGGTAAAACGTTATTTTGAACAACTTTCCAGTTTTGTCCGAGACCCGAAACTCGACTGAAATGGGCGAAAACGCACTCGCATCAAGTCTGATGCAGTGTATTAATTTCCAAAAAGCCAGATTTTTGCCCCCGCCTTAAGACCCGTTATCACTCGCTTTTAAAACTAGCGAGCCTCGCGGAAAAGTAAAACATCATTCCGAGCAACTTTCGTGTTTCGCCGGAAGGCCGAAACGGACTCGAAAGTGCTCAAACAGTGCTTTTAAATCAGAGACAGCAACTATTATTTTAACAAATGCTGGATTTTTATACCTCGAATATATATCTCGTTTTCGCTCTAACTTTCTCGTTATTAGGAGTTAGAAGCTCTGTTTTATATCGAAACGATCGTCTCAGAAAGCTTTATCATATTTCAAAGCCTAAAATCAGATTTTATGAAATCTCAATCTTCGTTTACCGTGCTAAACTTTCTGCACAAAATCCACTTGTTACAAATCACGCCAAAATCCGTTTTTGACCAACAAGCTCATCTAAACTACATTCAATATGCCTTATAATTTCATACTACTCCTACTTTACTATCATTTTCACAATATTCTATACGCCGCAAGTTTCAATCGATTTCACCACACATATACATATTTACATAAATCGAATCAAATGAATGGGATAATCGAAATAGACTTAAAAATGAAGGCTCGCTATGCTATATGGAGCAAAGTCGGAAAGTAAAAGTGTTTGTCTCGTTCCCTTGGGTCCTAGCCGCGGTTCACCCTCAACCGAACCGAACCAAAACCAAACTTTAATCAACCAATAACCAAATACACCAATAACTATCAATAAATCAAACACACCCTTTATGTGTCTTGCTTGACTCGAACCCACCACCAACCCGAAACCCTCTTTTGCCCCAATAAAATCAACTTCAAATAAAACATTGTTACATGTCACTTCTACTTTAGATGATCAAATAAACATTATCTAAATCATTTGGAATAGCTAGATAATCAAAAACCACCAAGGTGTTGGTGTTGGGTTTCATTCGAACCAAAAAAAAAGAAGGGAGGAAGAAAAACTACACCCACTTGATTCTAGCTTGTTCTAATCCTTGTTTGAATGATGTTTGAATATTTTCTTGAGATCAAATTGCAAAAAAATGGTTGTGTGGGAGATGAAATATTCGGCAGACCTCAAGAGCAAAGAATAAAGATAAGACTAGTTAAAATGGTAACTTGTATATATATTGTAAATATCTTCTAAATATCCTTGTCAAATATCTCTTGTAAATATCTTGTTAATTAAACGCGGGCCTTTAACGCGAGCTATGACCAAGGTTGAGGAACAAAGATGACACGGTTCATAAAATAGATATTTTATTATCATAAAGACTAATAGCGAGACATGTCGTAAAAATTTTTAACCTGCTCAAGAACGATTAACGAACGCGCGATCAACCGTTACTCGCGAAACGTCAAAAATAAAAATTATCATTCTTCTCCAAATTTTTTCATAAGTAAAATACGAAACTATTTATTAGCGACAAACTAAAATTTTTTAATGTTGTCGACGCTCGTGACATGAAACTCGTAGAAATAATATTTACGACATCGGCACGCAATCGACGTACAATGACCTAAAACACGGGGTTTATAGTCTTCCCCTGTTAAATTGAGCTTGTCCTCGAAGCTTAAGACGCGGCCACATGACACCAGGTGCGGTTCTTATGTGAAGAGATGTTGATATTTCTTGGAAATTGATCCTATCGTTTCTCAATTAAACTTAGGGCCTCGCCTAGATTTCATCGAACGCATAACAATTGGGATACGGCATTGATTTCAATCATTTAATTGTCATGAACCATGATTACTAATGGTTCCTGACAAGATGAAACTTGTCAACATATGAATCCTTCCAACAGAAATGCTAATGGATCGACGGAACAACACTTCTTCAAGTTGGATATATGAAACGTATTGTGAACCCTGCTCAGCTCTTGCGGAAGCTTAAGCTTGTAAGCAATGATTCAACTCGTTCCAACCCCTTGAAAAGTCCAACCTATCTAGAGTTTAACTTCCCCCGTTTGCCAAAGCGTACTTCTCCTTTCTAAGGCGATACCTCAAGCATAACTAGGTTGTCAACTTGAAATTTACAGGCTTACGCCTTACATCGGCGTAACTCTTTTGGCGAGCAAATTTGATAGCGGATTGTCCTAGGGCGACTAGTGATGTGTCTCGGCTTCTTGGCTTAGGATTTGGTATAAGATGACGTCGACCTTATAGTAAGATGGTGTAACGTATTTGCTTAGCTATTATGATTGGTTAGTTGAGTTCCTTCAGATTACATACGTTTTATGAAAACGTCCACAAAACTAAATAGAAAAATTGTTTCTTGACATGAAGTTTTATGGTGACTACTCCCAGCATGGCATGGTCCTTCCTGGATGCATAGATGATCAGTGTATACACCAAATATACATAGGTGATCAGACTATTATATTTGAGTGGCCAACGATGCAGAATGGTCATTTTCGTCAAAATACATGTTATAAATTGACTTCAAAATAGAAGGTTAAAGTAAGTGTTGATGAAATTTTCCCAACACATATGATTTGATAGATAACTAGCGTCGTTCGTAAAATCATAGCGAAATCGTTAAAAGAAAAAATACAATGAGAATTCTTAAAGGAATGGCGTATAGGCATTGATATCTTCCTCCATGTCGTTATGGTCTTGATTGGTTTCTCCTCCTCCTAAAGCATGCACCACTTCACGTGCTCTAGTACCTCCATTCTCATGGTTTTGGTTCTTTAGCTCCGGGAAATCACTCCTGTAGTGCCCTTGATTCTCACATTCATAGCAAGTAGCCTTCTAACTTGCCCTAGTGCCTCTTTGGTTGATAGTGGTATTGGCATTTGTAGAACTCTACATTGCCGTGGGTCAAAATGGCACTCTGTTGGCACTTGTGGCATTTGGGAGCACATGAACCATTATAGTGATAGTTGTATTTAAAATACAACGGCTTAGATCCGCCGTAATGTTTCTTCTCCCTGTGCCCTGCAGTGTAAGCCCTGCCAGTATTTTTGTCCTCTTGTTCGGCTGTTGTTGGTTCTAAATTGTTATTAGAATTGCCATCCTGCTTCCTCTTGTTCCGGCAATGGGATCGAAGATTATGGTGTTTAAATTAGACATCCGTACTGCACGGGATTTGGTCTCAGAAAACAAGATGATATGGTGTAGAGAGGATCATCTGTAGGTATAGCAGAAGGGTCGGCCGGAGCTAGATGCTCCTCCTCCTCTTTATCCTCCTCATCCTCTCAACATCATAATCATCGTCGTCATCATCAGATGATTCATTATCATCATTGTCTCCTCCGTCGGTAGGATAGTCAGCAAGATCCTCTTCTGGTCCTCCTCGTCATCCTCCTCTGGACCGGAGTCCAGAAAATGTACCCGATGAAAAGGTGCTATAGGTGATAGGCATCCAGCAGGTATATAGTTGATCCTTCATTAGTTCCTCATACACCTCAACAGAAGCCTCACTGGAATCTCCATGGCCGAATTAATATGGGCAGATGTGTAGGTAACCGTCGATGATGAAAGCATGACTGCTTGCAATGAGCAAAACTTAACTTATATAAGTATATTATATAAGACCGGTATGGTAAATATGACTATGCGCTCCTGGCATAAACGAATGATGGTAAGGTACCATATTTGATAGCTTAATGTTTAGGCATCGCTTAGGACCTACGAGTTTGTCGTACTACCTTGCCTAAAGAAATGTTCCCCTATTTATATAAATAATCCTTATATAAATAATTGTAGAGTATGCGAAAGAATGCAAACTCATCAAACAAGAACTGTCTTGAGATTCAGTCATGAATTGGTATACATCTCGACCTAATTAATAAATTTACTCGACGTTGGACAATACTCGAACCTTTATGTTCATATAACTTTACATAGTTATCATATTGCATGCATATCATGCATGGTCTTGAGGCTATGGTGCAACCCACCATACCTCGACAGGGTTCTAGTGTTCGTCTATCCCATAGAAAATCTATGTACTCATCTTTGTATATATATGTATGAATCCGGACCGCAATCGTCCAAAATATGTATTGTCACTTTATTCAAGGCAACGTACACATACACGTGTGTATAAAACCATGATTACCATTACTCTAAGTTCATGAAACCGATGCACTATGCGCCCATCGCAGATGTCCCCTCCAAGGATCATCCGGACATTTATGAATATGTACCCATCGGTTCAATCCACTTAAGCTAATCCGTAATCATTTTCAAAAGTAAAGTATGTATAAATCCGTATACCATAGAACGGATGCATTGTATATATATACACATATATAATTACCACTTATACCAAGTGTCACCCGCTTGCTACACACATAATATGCAATCAAGTATACCACATAAAGCATCTAAGGATCGGGACCAACGCACGCGCGGATATCGGACATCGGTGAACGACTCGTGACAAAATTTCCAAAATCAGTTGTAGTCCAAGTTTGAAAAACGACTTAGTTCGCTACAACTCGAGCTCTGATACCAATCTGTAACACCCCCAAAAATGCGGTACGCAGCGGAATACAACGATTTGGGTGCTACTTCATAATACAAGCACACGAGTCCCAGTAAACGCTTAAAGATACGTTTATATGACAATTTCATTTAGTTTTAAAAGAAAACAGCAGAGTTACAAGATAGGTCCCAAACTATACAAGTCATATCACGACTTCATTTCAAAAATGTTTCATTAATTTATAAACATATGTTCACCGAGCCTTCATTCTTGATATCCGCGTTCCGTCCCATCCAAACTATCTTCATACCAAAACCTGAGAAAAACATGCTTAAAGAGGTCAACATAAAGTTGGTGAATTCATAGGTTTATATAAATGTATAATCCAGGACCGCAAGACTTTCCCAGTGATAATGCAACAGATGCAGACATCACAAAATGCAATTACGTTTGCCTAAGCTCATGACACCGAAGCTCGACATAATTGAATACAATATATAAATATTGCCTACATTGCCCGTGATGATGTTCAACCCGTAACATCCAGTATCCGACATGATATACGTTCGTTTCCAGTGATAGCTAGTCACCCGAACGGGGAGGTCAATCCCAAATAGATCTATCTATAATCATTCGCGCTCACATTCCAGTAATTGACAGTTCATGATTCATGGGCATAGTGGGTTATCGCTACTTAGGCAACACGTAATCATGATAAAATGTACACTTGCGTCCAATTTGTAAAACATGCATATGTTTCTCACCCCAAAAACTTGTAATTTAATAATTGTAAAACATGGGGCTATGAACTCACCTTGAGTGAGTAAACTGATAATAAAGTATCCCAAGTAAAAATGCGTCACGTTAACGCCCGAATGCAACCTAGTTAATATAGGTCGAATCAGTATTCAAGTACGTTGTCTTACAACAACTGTATATAATCCTATATAGTTAGCATCGTACTATCGTTCGGGCTATCATAATTTAAGAGGTCATGACATGACGTACGAGGAGTTAGGACACTTTAAATCGTAAATCCAACAACTCGTCAATACGCCATCCGAAGAAGCCTCATTATGAAATTCCCTAGTAATATAGCACTTCGATAACTAATAACATATATAATCTATATAGCTATATCACCATCTAATCGTTTACGTAAAATTGTATTTATAAAGTAAAAACGTTTATAATTACACCTTTAGCAAAAATGATATAACTTTGTCGTTTTAAGCCCGTTTCTCGCGTTTCTTGCGCCCACGCTTTCGTATTAAGACGAGTGATAATAAAATCACATTTTTAGGTTTTTGAGATTCTGTGATGAATAGTGTTTTACTGTTCATAACAGCTATAAAATCGTTTTTATACTTTTAATTAACGTAAAACCCGTTTTAGTCGTATCTTATTCGTTATAGCTCCGTTTTTAGCGATTCTTTCGAACACGTTCTCGTAATTGAAAGTTTTATCATATTATTGATGTTTAGAAAGTATAAGTTACTTCCATGAATAGTAATTTTTATAAAATTTGTTGTATAAAGTATTTAGCGTCGTAAACTCGTAACTAGTGTATCTTCTTCGTTATAAATTGGTTTTTCAAGTTCTTTACATGCCCACGATCTTTGGGACATGTAGTATCTTATAAAATCATAAAACATATTGTTAAATTCAGACTTCAAACAGACCCTTTTGAATATTTTGCAATAATGTGTTTAAAACTTGTTTTTATAACTTTTTAGCTTAACCACTGTAGAATACTAGTAATCTTAAGATCAACCAAGAACAATAAGTGAGATGTGGGTTGGATTGTTAGAGAGAAAGATGATGATAACAAATTAACATGTTATTTTACCATTTTTACTTGTAACTCATAAGTTGACTTTTAGAAACCCTAATTTGCACTTAAACATGTTTACTCTTAAGCATCATGTTAAAACACTTATACATCCCTTTTTACATCATATTAGCATCCATATGGCATGTAAATAAGTTCACAAAACATTGACAATAAGTAAAAATTCATTTTACATATTCAAGAGTACCCTAGATGGTGATTTAACTAAGTAAAGCATATGAACACATAAAATCTTAAATATGAATAGATTAAGCTTTTGATATAACCTTGTGTGGATGAGTAGAGATAAGAATAACAATCACACCCTTGTGATTAAACCTCTTGGCTTGAAAAATTAGGATGAAACCCTAATTTTTACCAAAAACCCTAATCTTGCAATAACTTGTTAAAACCCTTTCAAAGCTTAACCAACCCTTCAATTCTTCTTAGAATACCTTAAGTATGATATGTAAACACTAATATGGTGAAAGAAAATCAAAGTATGGATTTGTTTGTGTGGCTTATTTGAGCCGTGAGCTTCAAAGAGAGACAAAGAAAGTTTTTGTGATTTTTGGTTAAGTATCTATGAAAGAAAGAGTGCATGCATGCTATTTATAGTGAAAATATCTAACTAACCTAACCATGGTCACTTTCTAACCCTTGCACAAGGTTAATTAGTCAAGTGGTTCATGGTGTAAGAGTTGGTTCCCTATGATCTTTCTTAAGCTAGATATTTTGAGCAAGTTGAATTATTCTGGGTCTATCTTGAATTTTCTGGCCCATATACATATATGTTGAGGTTATTTGATTATTTTGGGTATTGGGTATAATCGTGGGTATTCGTTTAAGCGTAGTTAGGTTTTGGTGCTTCCGGGAATGCCGAAACGCGTTTTATCGCGAAACGTAAGCATTTTACGTAGCCAATAAAAATAAGATGAACAAAGTTATTAATTATCCTCATAATAATCATATTACCACTTGTTGATGTAAAATTGAATCGTTTTAATGCCAGTTTACATTGAATGATAATTTTTCGTTTACGCGTTTTGACTTTATCGTTTACGGGTTTAAGAGCAAATGCGTAAAACCCTAAAAATAAATTGTGAATTACATAATGTCATACAATGACCTAAAACATGAGGTGTTATAGGCTTGGAGGCGATTGATGGATGCGAGTGATCTTGCCTACGGAGAGGTTATGTCACTGCGCACTACCGTACTGGGTCAGATGTCAGAGATTAGAGAGTTGCATGTTGCTGATCGCAGGAGACAGGCTATGACTTCAGAGATGCTGAAGGCAGACCATAGGAGATCTACAGAGATGAGAGAGTTAGTGGGACATCTGATTCATACCCGAGCAGCGCTTATTACAGATAATTGACAGTGATGCAGTCTTACAGGATAAGTGAACCCACACTACAGGGACAGGTGACAGTACTACAGGGACAGGTTACCGCACTAGGGTAGCAGGGACCCAACTGGAGGTCCTGCACAGCCAGAGCTGCCAGAGGAGGCTGGTAGCAGCTCATAGATTAGATCATGTTATGGCTAGTCATTTTGTATATAGCCTACTAAGTATTACGGGTTCAATCCCGGCTAGTAAGGCTTTAGGTTGTTATGTTATTTTTGTAAACCTATCATTATTATCATTTTGTTTCTAAACCATTAATGTATGTTTTCAATTTATATTTGGTATGGTTGTATTTTGTAACGTTATGTAATCGATTTGTGTATGATGAATGTCGATTTTGGGTATTATCATTGTTGCATTACAATTCAGTTGTATATTTCACTGTGTGATGTGATCTCACTTTATTTATCATGTATATGTCATGTCCTGGGTATGTTTGTATGAATCTAATGGGTATTGTATTTTCTTATGATTGTAGAAAATGGATACCAAACGAGCCATTAAGGTCAAACACGGTCACAACAAAACTAGCACCAACAAAAACCACAACCACATCGGTCACTATATGCCACAACTTCAGGCAAGGATTGACAATGGATTGTCACTGCCGCTTTGGACACGTGATGCAAAAATAAACATGAATGGCGATGAATCCATACTTCGGGAACGCGGTAGGCAGAAGGATCTGAAACGCAGTTGCTCGAAAGTGCACTTTCAAGACTTTATGAAGTGCAAACCTTTTATTTCAAAGGCACTGAGGGAGTTGTTGAATTAACTCAATGGTTTGAAAGGATGGAGACTGTTTTCCGCATAAGCAACTGCTCTGTGGAAAATCAGATTAAGTTTTCCACTTGTACTCTTCTAGCAGGTGCTCTAACATGGTGGAATTCCCATGTTATGACTGTCAGTCATGATGTTGCATATGCAATGACTTGGGCCGATCTAAGAAAGAAAATGACTGACAAGTACTGTCCAAGGAACGAGATGAAAAAGCTATAGGATGAATTGTGGAATTTGAAAGTGAAGGGTACTGATGTGATAGGGTACAACCAACGTTTCTAGAAACTAGCACTGCTGTGTGTTAGGATGTTTCCTGAGGAGTCTGAAAAGATTGAAAGGTACGTCGGTGGATTGCCTGACATGATCCATGAAAATATTATAGCATCAAAGCCGAAAACCATACAAGAGGCTGTTGAAATGGCCACTGAACTAATGGATAAGCAAGTCAGCACCATTGCTGAAAGACAGGCTGAGAACAAAAGGAAGTTTGAAAACACTTCCCGAAACAATCAAAACCAACAACAATAGAACAAGAGGCAGAACACTGGCAGGGATTATACTGCAGGGACTGGTGAAAAGAAGCCACACGGGGGGATCTAAACCCCTATGCGCTAAATGCAACTATCACCACGATGGTTCGTGTGCTCCAAAATGCCACAAATGCAACAAATTTGGCCATTTTGCCCGTGACTGTAGGAGTGTGGGAAATGCCAACAATGCTAACAATCAGAGGGGCACTGGGTCAGGCCAGAAACCTACTTGCTTCGAGTGTGGAGCTCAAGGACACTTCAAGAGGGAATGTCCAAAGCTGAAGAACAACAAAAACCATGGAAATCAAGTTGGTAATGACAGGGCTCCAGCCAAAGTGTATGCGGTAGGACATGCAGGGACAAACCCAGACTCTAACATCGTGACGGGTACGTTCCTTCTCAACAACCGCTATGCTTCTATATTATTTGATACTGGTGCTGATAGGAGTTTTGTGTCTACTGCATTTAGTTCCCAAATTGATATCACACCATCTACCTTAGATCACTATTATGATGTCGAACTTTAAAGTGAGGGAGAATAATTGGAGTTTTAAACCTATCATAGGGTTGCACATTAAATCTCCGGAAACCACCATTCACATTAATTTTAATGCCCGTTAGAAACTTGGTAGTTTCGATGCTATAATTGGTATGGATTGGTTAGCAATGTACCAAGCAGTCATTGTGTGTGCCGAGAAGATCGTTCATATCCCCTAGGGAAATTAAACATTAATTGTTCACGGTGACAGAAGCAACCGGGGACATGAGGCTCGTCTGCACATTATCTCGTACTCCAAAACACAAGAATACATGCTAAAAGGATGTCCAGTCTTTTCTCCGGCTCAGTTAATACAAAGGAGGTTGAACGGACAAGTCAGAGGAAGAAATCGACTGAGGACTTTGTTACCATAGTTCGAGATTTTCTTGAAGTCTTTCCTGAGGACTTGCCGGGTCTTCCTCTGACTCGACAAGTGGAATTTCAAATCGATTTGATACCTGGTGCTGCACCCGTAGCTCGGGCGCCTTATCGATTGGCACCTTCTGAAATGAAAGAGTTGTCAGAGCAACTAAAAAAGGAATATCGACGCAAAGCTTTATAAGTCCTAGTTACTCACCCTGGGGAGCTCCAGTCTTGTTTGTCAAGAAGAAAGAAGGAATCATTCCGGTTTGGCTAGTGATCATCCGGAGAATTGAATAAAATAACGGTTGAAGAAACCGTTATCCGCTCCAAGGAATTGATGAATTATTTGATTAGATTCAATGGTCGAGTGTCTGATAGAAGATCGACCCTTAAGGTCGGGTTTATCACCAACTGAGGTTCGAGAAGAGGAATTCCAAAGACCAATTAGGAAACCCTGTTATAGCCATTATGGATATTTCAAGTTGTTTGCCCGTTTGGTTGAACAACGCACCTGCCCGTATCATGGATCCTTATGAATTCGGGTGTGCAACCAATATTTTGGATAATTTGTAATTGTCTTTTATTAACAATATTCTAATTATTTCGAAGAACAACAATGACGACGAAGAGCACCTTAAGTTAATCTTAGAGTTGCTTAAGAAAGAGGAGTTGTATGCCAAATTTTCCAAGTATGAATTTTAGATTCCTAAAGTACAGTTCCTCGGTCACGTGATTAACAGCCAGGGTATTCACGTAGACCCTACCAAGATTGAATCAATTAAAGATTGGGCATCTCCTAAGTCACCAATGGAGATTCGTCAATTTTTAGGTCTTGCTGGGTATTATCAAAGATTCATCGAAAAATTTCTGAAGATTGCCAAACTAATGACCAAGCTCACTCAGAAGAAGGTCAAGTTTGAGTGGGGTGACAAACAAGAAACAACGTTTCAATTGATTAAGCAGAAGTTATGTAGTGCGCCAATTCTGGCTTTACTAGAAGGAAGCGAAGATTTCATCGTATACTGCGATGCTTCAAAGAAGGGTTTGGGTGCTGTGTTGATGCAAAGAGAGAAGGTGATTGCTTATGCATCATGCCAGCTGAAAATTCATGAGAAGAACTATACGACTCATGATTTGAAACTTGGAGCGGTAATGTTTTCTCTGAAACTCTCGAGGGACACTATCTGTATGGAATCCAAGTGTAACGGTGCGTTCACAAATCACAAGAGTCTTACAACTCAATTCCTTAATCAAAAGGAGCCTAAATATGATGGCAGTGGCGTTTGTTACGAATATTACTTAGTGGATTACGATTTGAGAGTTCGTTATCACCGAGAAAAGCAATGTTGATCGCTGACGCCTTGTGCAAGGAAGGAATGAGAGCCACATTAGGGTTAGGAGCATTAGTCATGATATAGGTTTTGAATCTCCCCAAACGAATTTTGGTTTGCTCGATGAAGCACGAAAACCAGAGAACATCAAGAACGAAGATGTTGGAGGTATGTTGGTTGAAAATTCTAAGGATCTGGAGAAATTTAGAACGGAAAAGTTGGAACCCCACGCGGATGGAACTCTATGCTTTAATGGCAGGAGTTGGTTACCATGTTATGGCGATTTGAGGACTGTGATCATGCACGAGTCCCACAAGTCAAAATACTCTATTCATCCGGGTTCTGATAAGATGTACCAAGACATGAAGAAGCTATATTGGTGGCCCAATATGAAGGCATACATCGCCACCTATGTTAGCAAGTGTTTGACATATGCTAAGGTCAAGGCTAAACATCAAAGGCCATCAGGATTGTTGGTATAACCTGATATACCTCAGTGGAAGTAGGACAATATCACTATGGATTTTGTCATGAAGCTTCCTAAGTCGTCACAAGGCTACGACACCATTTGGGGTGATATTTTTATGACCGACTCACTAAGTCCCGTCAATCTTTTATACGATGAGAGAGACAGATCTGACGGATAAACTTGCAAGAATGTACCTAAAGGAGGTAGTCACGAGACTTGGAATACATGTCTCAATCATTTATGATCGCGACCCAAGGTTTGCATCAAATTTTTGGAAGTCACTTCAGTATGCTTTAGGTACTAGTTTGGATATGAGCACTGCGTACCATCTATAAACCGACGGGCAAAGCGAAAGGACCTATTCAAACTCTAGAGGATATGCTACGTGCTTGTGCGATCGCTTTGGTAAAGGGTTGGGTTAACTATTTGCCATTAGTCGAGTTCTCTTATAACAATAGCTATCCCGCTAGCATCCAAGGCCGCACCATTTGAAGCACTTTATGGTCGAAAGTGTCGTTCACCTGTTTGTTGGACCGAAGTTAGAGAAGCTCAAATCCTCGGTCCAGAACTAATTCAAGAGACGACTGAGAAAAATATTCCAAATCAAGCAAAGGATGCAAGCCGCTGTGTCGACAGAGAGTTACGCCGATCTAAGCGGGTAAAACGGATGGAATTAACAAAGTCGGGGGATAAAGTTATGCTCCAATAGTTTCGCCTTGGAAGGGGTCGTACATTTTGGCAAACGGGGGAAGTTAAACCCTAGGTATGTTGGACCTTTCAAGGTGTTAGAAAAGGTTGGAGAGGTTGCTTACAAGCTTGAGCTTCCAGAAGAGCTAAGCAGGGTTCACAATACATTTCATGTATCTGTTGATACAAAAGTTGGACGATCCTTGATTAGGTCCGAATTAGGTGTAACACGGATCTGTTAGGCCCCGGTTCCTGTATCAATTAAGTCTTGATGTATGAGACCTGCGCACTAAGAAAACAAAACACCGTTAGGCTTACCGTGGGATTGTCTCCCACGATTATCCTCCGGCGTGAGAGTAAGTAATCGGTTTAGGTTTTAGTAGAAGGTTAGGGTTATGAGGGCGTATCCTTAGATGATGCGACGGAGGTGCTTCTTTATATACTCACCAAACCCTAATGGGTTTTGTCCCATTAATTAGGTTAGTATCCGAGAGGCCTCACCGTTATTTAGTAACTGGTGGGCCCACCTCATAATTATGACTCGTTCGTAACGGGTGTTCTAGATACTGCGCACGTGTGCGCTAGTTGGGCCTCATGGGCCTAAACCTTGTCATGACTAAGCCAGATGTCATGGGCTTTTCCCCATAGCAGTACCATTTGGGCCTTGGAAGCCCATATTGATGTCGCTATGGCCCATTCATATGGGCCTGGTTAAGTACTATTCGTGGGTCGGGTTCATGGAACCGAGGTTGGGGACTATACGTATCTGTCCCCCCGTCTAGACTGCGGCGTGGTAAGACCGCGCGATGCTAGACTACAAATAGTCAGGTAAAAACCCTGGATGGTATTGTGGAAAGAAACAAGAAATTATCCCGCCCAAAACAATGAATCTGGTCAACTTGAGTCGCAAAAAATGCCTCTTCGTAATTCGTGAAAAGGTAGCTAGAACATAGCTTATACGTTTCACTGTTATTGCCACAATACGCATTTGAGTCGCAACTTGCCCTATATAAGGGTTCGCCCCCCCATTTCACTGTTATTGCCACAGTAAAAAAAACTCTTCCACCACCATTGATAAAGCTTCCATTAATCGTCAAAAATTAGACACAGGTAATACGCGCGTGCGCATCCAAACCCTTGCTACGCAAATCATGGTGTTGCAACTTACTGATTTTACATCAGAAATAACAGATGAGGAACTTCGTGAGTTCACATCTGAGTATTACATCCCATCCGTACTTCACCCGGTAGTGCCGGCTGCGAGTGCGAGTATAGCGGATTTCCCAGTGGGGAAGGTTGGGGTATACACACGGTTCTTTGAATTTGCCAATCAACGTGTACCCCTTTTGTTGTTTATGTGCAACGTCCTGAATCATTATCGTCTTCATATTTCCCAATTGCACTGCATAGGCGCGGCAAAAATAACCAATTTTGAGGTTAATTGCCGCCTATTGGCGATTCATCCCATGGTCCATTTGCCTCGATCCAATTATGTCGAGCTTCGGTGTCATGAGCTTAGGCAAACGTAATTGCATTTTGTGATGTCTGCATCTGTTGCATTATCATTGGGAAAGTCTTGCGGTCCTGGATTATACAATTATATAAACCTATGAATTCACCAACTTTTTGTTGACCTCTTTAAGCATGTTTTTCTCAGGTTTTGGTATGAAGATAGTTTGGATGGGACGGAACGCGGATATCAAGAATGAAGGCTCGGTGAACATATGGTTATAAATTAATGAAACATTTTTGAAATGAAGTCATAAGATGACTTGTATAGTTTGGGACCTATCTTGTAACTATGCTGTTTTCTTTTAAAACTAAATGAAATTGTCATATAAATTTATCTTTAAGCGTTTACTGGGACTCGTGTGCTTGTATTATGAAGTAGCACCCAAATCGTTGTATTCCGCTGCGTATCACATTTTTTGGGGGTGTTACAGTTCCAATCACCCAAAAACAAACTCATCACAGATCTAGATTAAATAAAAAAGGACAATAACCAACTCAGTCTAATCTAGATCTACAACACAACCCAAACCCTCCTCTTCATCAACAACAAATCCAATAATCTATATCCTAAATCCCTCTTCCATCTCACTATTACAACTAAAACCATACTCTTCACCCAAACTTAAAATCGATATAGAAAACAAAAAAAGGAGCGAATGATCTCAGATTTCTCTTTCGATTAACAATAACAGATTTTTAAATCCAAAATTGAAGAGACACTCATCATAGATCTATTTTTGAAAGCTAGGCTTTCTTGTTAAATTTTGAAAACCAAAAAGAAAGAACAAAAGTGTCAAAGTCTTTCTTTTGTGTCGATTTAAAAGAGAAAAACAAAAAGAAAACCTACATGTGTTCTTCATGGGCTTGCTTCATTGTGTTGTTCGTGGGCAAGCATGGGACATAAAAGAATCAAATTGAGATATTTTTTTGTTGTAATTTTTGTGCTACTGTGCTTCATTGGTATTTGTAATGAGATAGAGGAAATTTGAAGTTTATTAGTTGTATGAAAAGATAAGAGTGTTGGAGACATAAGGTTGGGAGGCATCTGAATTTGTGTTATCAAAGAAAAATAGAGGCGGGTGAAAATTTTAGGGTTATGAGTAGTAGTAGTTTTATACTAGGCTCTTAGATGTTAGGGTTAATATTTTGTTGGGCCTAATATTTCATATCCGAACTTTTTTTAGATAACAATATAGGCTGTGAGTTTATTATTATTTTTGTGTTGGGCTTATTCGAAAAAGATTGGCTGAAGTTTTATACGTGTAGATTACAATATTTTGTAGTTTTGTTAATGAACATTTTGTGAATTGGTGATAAGAATTTTTTTGTGCGAGTAAGGGGTTAT